>NW_022045994.1:7803-102563 GCF_001654015.2 Drosophila navojoa
AACAAAACCATTATACCCTGATTTCCCATTTTCAATGGGTTCAGGGTATAATGAGTTTAGGAATAGTTTGAACTATTCGTAAAATATGAAATTTCAAGTAAAATTTCTTTTAATAATATAATTATAATATATAATATTTATGCAATTTTAATTAAATTTTATTTAAATTAATTATCATAAATTCAAAAGTTAATATACATAATGTACACCCGAATGTTATGGATCATATGCATGTGCTTATTTAAGATTTGCAGTTTAAGCGATCGCCAGTACAGTAACACGAATATTTCATCTATCCTCAGTGATCTGAACTATTCTTGGTATCAGCCCAATAGCGCTAATAAGAATTATGAATTAAATTTAAATATTTATGGGTTAGTTTTTACAGAAAATATAAAAAAGGATAAACTTTTGTGTAATTTTAGACCAACAATTTTTTTTGTAATTATTAAAACCTATTTATATAAAAAATAATAATAAGCTCAAGTATTTCGCTAATCGGTGGCTGATCAAATTGAATTCCTTGCATATTTTTGTTTCAACGATTTGATTATTTGTTAGTGCTGTCATGCGTAGAATGTGTCGAATGGAGCGATTGGCTCACTTGAGTATTTCCACCATAAATCAATGTCCCAGCCAGAATACTTCTGCGCCTGCGCAGCGCTTGTTGAATCGTCAGTCACATGTTAACGTTGTCAAGGTGGGAATGCTGGAAATGACGTTCCATTCGAATGGTACGTACAAAAATCTTAAGCCATCGATGAATGTGTCATTCTAATTGAATGTGGAGGCATTCGTTGATTTGTTAGCCATGTGAGCTTACTAATTTCTCAACCAAATGGCATTTCATAAAAAAATGGGAAAAAGCGAAGCATGCAATGATAAAAATGATCTTTATTGAAGTCTAGCTGCTCTGGCTGCATCAGGGAATTAGATGCAATTGATTGAGCTACTTTATGACATCATTAGAATGATCTTCTCGCCTAGGTCTATATTAATATTTATATATATTGGGATTTTGAGTAGATTCGAAAAGAGATTCTTTAGTATCGTCAAGGGACATGGACGCATATACATACATATGTTTGTATGTACATATGTATGTATTCATTTATGCAAAAGGAATTTGCCCTGAGGCTTTTCACTCGAATGTCATGAATGATGAATTTATTGACCAAATGAGACACTTTTAGTATAGGTGCCGCTGTAAAATGTGATTTTAGTTTCAGTCAAATCGTTCAAGTGATTTGAGGCTACCCAAACGCAGTTTATAAATCAGGGTATTAAAGCTTCGTTTTATTGCTCTTTGGACTATTAATGTTGTCTTTACATGAGTTGCCTTTGGTTAACTTCGCCCGCAGAGCATCATGGTATGCCGTGGCATCTTTGGGCTTCAGCCTGGACCTAGAACACCCGCCCGCACCCGCATCGACTGGATAGCTAGTCAACTGGACTGGACTGCTGTGAGTCGGAGTTGGAGTCTAGGTCTGAATCTGAATCTGAGTCTTTGTCTGAAGTGGAGTGTGGACTGTGGCAATCTATGTAGATCTGTAAGCACATTCACGCGTTCTGCTGGCGCGTCTGTCTGGCTATGGGATGCTGGCGCGATAGAGCTGCTACAGATTCGATCGTTTGCAAATGAAGCCAGAAAAGAAGAAGTCATGTAACTATGAGTGCATACACTAAACGCCTCGAGTCGCAGTCGAACTGGCTAACTGACTGACTGGCTGACTGGCTGACTGGCTGACTGAGCGACTGGCTGATGGACAGATTGATGCACTGATTCAAGTGTGAGCACAATCGCTGTCGGAATCGCAGTGCTCGCCGTCTGTCAGCGAACATCAGCGAAGCGACAAATGAGCAAACGAGACGAGAAATGCGGACGAGCAAACATGCTGCAGATCAACTTGGAAGGAAATGGGTTTAGTTTAGCTGGGCTGCCAAGCTCTGGGATGGGAACCACAGCACGTCTCATTCTCTTTGCTCTCCCGCTCCAGCTCCAGCGAATCGGATTGGAATCTATCGCAAAAATGGAACCGCAGTTGCCTGCTGCTAGCTGCTTGTTGCATGCTGCTTGCTGCTTGCTGCTTGCAACTCTTGAGTGAGGCACCAGACTCGTCCACGCTCGAGTGTACAACATGATTTTCCAAAGCTGCCTTCCTCAAGTACTCCATGTACTTATCACACATATTTCAATTTCATTCCATATCCGCGTTTGGCACAATTGCAAATGCCCCAATGCAAATTATTGAGAATGCCATCAAACCCACAAATAGAAGTTCCATGGACTACATAAACTTTACTAGTTTACTATCCCTATCGTCAAATGACCTAGTGTGAATGTATGTACAGATATATGTTGTATTCATAAATGTATATGTATATGAGTATAGCTGAAGCTCTAAGCCATTCGTGTTTATCTAGTAATGGCACGATTAATCATACGAATCGTATGATACGATATATATTATTTAGGATAAACAAGGATAAACCACTAACCACTATATTATTTAGGATAAACATACATATATAGATATAATGGTTTTTTTTTCTATACAACGGCTATTGAGTTATAATAATAATAATAAAATATAATAATATAGCGTCTCTTAAAAACTACAAGAAACTAAGAACCATTTTATTGGTTGATCGATTATTTGCTAACAATTAATTGAACCACTAACCATAGTTAGTTAGTTGGTTGGTTAGTGATTGAACTTTTTAACTATATTTTGACGTTTAGAAATTTCGAGTTCGATTGGCCCACAAGGAAAATATTAAACAAAATAAATAAAAATAAAATTTAAAAAAAATTTTATTGAATAAGTTATTTTTGTAAATCGAATGACAAAGTTCAATGATCGAAATTTATATCCATACATACAAACATATTCATTTATTTCGCTTCTTTTTTCTTAGCAGAGTGAAATGACTTAATTAACCTGGGCTTTGTTCTGCAAATAACTCTAAAACTATTTTTCTTAGATGCAATAGACACATATCTAGGACTAATCATGTGAATATGAAGACGGAGCTGAACGCAATGTAGGTCATGTTCTTCATAGCTGATTTCATCAGCTGTAAAATGCAGCCAGTTACCGTTATTTCAGGCAGCACGAGCTTTTTTCATATTTTATTATCAGTGCAGCTCGCCTCGTAAAGATAAGCAAGAGTCAAGTGCTCTCTAGTACGAAGTATTTGCCATGCAGTTAAGCCAAGAATCCAGGTCGCGGGTGTGCGTGTGTGTGTGTGTGATTGTGACTGCTTCTGCTTAATATGAGTCGCATCATGAATGATGCACGAGTGCAGGCAGTTAACGGTTCACCAAGCACTCCTCCAAGTGAGTTGCCCTCCAAGTACCTGCCACTCGGATTGCATAAGGAAACACTTACGTGTGTTTTAACTGCAACTATTTGGAATGATTTCATCACAGACCTAGGCACCAAATCAGCGCATCAACATAACAATCACAATCACAATTACAATTAGAATCAGAATCAGAAACAGATTCTCGTCACGCTATCACCATCTCGCTCTATCTTATGTGCCCTCTATCTACCATTCATTCTCTCTTTCTCTCGCTCTCTCTGTCCATGTTGTTCTTATGTCACTTGATTGTTGCTGTGCTCCATTTCTGTCACGCTTGAAGACTGCAATTGAGCCAATTGACTCCTCCAACTGTTGTTGCGGTTGCAGATGCTGAAGCACTCAGTCCACAGTCTAGAGTCGACAGTCTTCAGCCTTCAGTCTTCGGTCTCCCGCCTTTAGTGGGGGCGTGCGAAGAGCCCATTAGAACTGAGAAGAACAAAGCACAACGAGCTACAAAATAAATGTATATGTATGTACATACATACATATGTATGTATATCTAGGAGAGCGAATCAGTCCCATATTAAAACGAGCACAGCGACAAATAGAGACAACAATGGCGCGGGAGGCGCTCCAGGAAAATGACTAATTATGCAGCAGGCAGGCAGGCAGACAAGTAGACTTAGGGGCGTGCATGGAATGGGCGGAAGACAGAGCTGCCAGCAACCACATTAGCGGCAAACGGGGCGCGCTTTGCGTTGGTAGCGGTGAATGGTAATTGCGAACCGTTATAATGCGAGAGCGCGCATAATAAGAGCAAATGGAGACGGTCATGATGTGGACGCCGTTGAGCATACGGTCTGGGGTGGAGTAGGGGCAGAGGGGGGCACCTTGTCGGCTTGGCAGGTTCGCTGTGTCAGCCCTAACGCGCGCATTTGCTCCAATTCCGCGAGGCAAATGTGACACTCGTTCACGCGCGCTGAAGCCAGCACACTCACGCACACACACACACACACATACTCATACATATATATGTATGTACATAGATGTGTACTATAGCATATCAGCGAATTTGCCTAGGCCCCAGATCAGGCATTGATGTAATGATGATGACGCTGACCCAGTTGCGTGTTAGCCGCAAACCTTTGTTGCATCCAGGCAGTGGATATGGCCGCCATGGAGTTGGAGCTGCAGCTGGAGCTGGGGCTGGAGCTGCGGCTAGGGCTGGAGCTGCAGCTAGAGCCAAGCTCCATAGCCCGCGCATCTTTTGTTGCACATAACTGTGTCAGTGGTGGATGCCGCGCTGGTGTCGATTCCACAATGCGCTTTAGCGCACACACATACAGATACAATGCCACATGTTGCATTGGCATAGTTGCAGCTGCCACGGCTGCTGCAAAAGGTGTCGCTGATATTTCCCATATTTGGTTACCACACAATCGGGTAGCCGGGCACCCGGGCAGCCGGCCAAACCGTGCCACTTGGTGTTGCAAGTGAACTTGACGTTGCCCCGAGCGCTGCATTTGACTGCATTCGAATATGGACAAATTGCAGGAACTAACCCATTTCGTTGCCTTGACAATGTTTAATGATTCGCGTCCCTTATTTGCCTCCACCCCACGCCCTCCACGCCTCCTCATCCACATGCCGCATGATTGATGGGGCCAACATTCGACTCATTGTGCCTACATATAAGCACTTAACTATTTTTGGGCTATTACCAAATCTGGTTGAGCAAGTCCTCTAAGGAAATTTAACTTAAATTCAGCCATGGGGAAAGGTTAAGCTGTAGAGATTAAGGCAAATCTTCGTCTTATATAGGCATATATAATTGGCTTCCCTATAGCCTAGATCGTAACATATTCCAGGCATTATTTATATAGAATTAGTGATGGAAACAAAAAATTATGAATCGATTATTAAACCGTATAATTTATTTAAACTATGCGATTATTCATTTCAATTAATCGACGAATAATTTACGATTAATCATTAATCAATGATTTAATTTATTTTTATTTTTTGTTTTTATTTACTTAACAGGTGGAAAATGATTAATTAATTATTTTTCGTTCCCGTTTCGCAATAAAATTAAACATTAACGGAATAATCAATAATCATTTCAATCCTGCTAATACAATATACATATAGGGCAGATTCCCGAAAAGGAAAATGAAGTCTTAACAAAACCATTATACCCTGATTTCCCATTTTCAATGAGTTCAGCGTATAAAAAGGCAATGAACTGAAGGACAGGACAAAATATAAACTTGAAGCTGTTGAACTTTTCTAAGAGATTAAGATTAAACTTAAATGTACCTAGAGCTGCTCAGCAGCTCTATGATATTAATACTAAGCAGATGTGTACAAAGTGCTCTAGCTTAAATAGCTCTTTCCTCATATTTAAACTTAACATTTGACTTTACGCTCTGATGAGCAAAACCTCTCCAATAGCTTGACAAACTGAGCTTTGAGTGAAGCCAAACTTTGGGACATAAGCAAAACTGTTATAGATTGGCTGCTCTGAGACAAAGGTCACAGAGGTCAATGAAGCCCATTCCATTCCATCATTATCTTAACTGCTTCGACTTGGCTATTGGCAATGGGACGGATTTGTTGACTGACCTCTTGGCGTGCACTTGGATATCTCTGAGCGAGCTCTCGTTTATCGCATTCATAATGATATGAGTGCGTAAGATGATTGTCTTTGGATTTGAAAGGCTGAGCACTGGAATTGGTTCCAGAACCCTGCCCTAAGTAAACTGAACAGATGCCACGCCGGAGCTTTGTCGCTCCGATTTAGTTAGTTAACTCTAACAGTTAATAAACACATAGACTAGAATAGATATATATACATATGTGTATACATATATCTATGTGGAATGTTCATCTTCATGCTTGGCAGCCAGATAAGTGTATTCGATGTCAATGTCTTTGCTGCTGCTCTTGCTGTTAATCGTAGATCGCACGGTTTCGAGTCAAGGCCTAGGAAAATTGCCAGAGAATGCTACCCAAAGATACACTCACATGAGTTGCTTCTGTTCTTTGGGCTTGATGACATCATAATGTCAGTTGCAGTGCTGAGGCGGCGGCAACTGCATCCAACTAATTTCTAACTGAACAAAACGCATCTAACTGTCAATTGTCACAGCACGTTCCACGGATTTGCTCGCTTGGCTGATGGTTCCGCTTGTTCACAAATTATGGCTTCTACTGCTCCAGCAGCTGCAGTTGCAGTTGCAGTTACAGTTGCCTCTAGCTCGTCTCTGGGCGGGGCTTCCCTTTTCCCGACTGGCAAATCTCTCTAATATGAGAATTGGAGAACAAGAAATACTATATGGTTCACTGGAGTTCGTGTCTGGGCTTTCACTGTCCGCCCGTCAGCAGCGCCCAATTATCGGCAATCACTTTCTTCCCTGGCCAAGCAGATGATCTCTAGCTGTGTGGCTTACATCCAGCTTCCATGGCTCAGATCCAGGCTGCAACGTGGTCGCAGGCTCAGGTTGTGCTCATTCCCTGGTTGGGAAACTGCATGTAATGGAATGCGCAAATGAGCAAAAAGATGACTGAGCAAGCTTTGCCAATGTGAATGATCAACCAGCAGATACCCATCCAGTGTAGAGTCTTAGAGTTTGGAGTATGAATATATTTCGGATTTCAAAATAAGCCCTTCATATTTGAACTTTAATATATTGATATATATATATATATATATATTTTTTTTTTTTACGGAAATCAACATGGAAACTTTGTTTACTTTATTTACATATATTTTGAATTAACTAGATGTTTACATGATTTCTCTGATGGGGCGCACTTAGCCGGCCAGGCATCATCCCAATCAACATTAATTTATTCACTCAGTCAACGCCTCCTTCGCCTTGAGTGAGCACAGGGTATACGAGACATAAAACCCAGAAACGTGAGCCCCGCAGCCATCAATCGAACTGCGGAAAAACCATAACGAAAATCGAAAACTATTTTTCACAGCCTTTTCGCCAGGGCCAGAGTCAAAGATGCCTGAGCCCGCCAACGGCGACAAATGCATTTAGAATCATTTTTGGTGCTTTTTCTCTTATTTTTCCATTATTACCGAAGAAAGTTTTTTCCTTTTTTTTTTTTTTTTTTTTTTTTTTTGCTAGCCCCCCCACAATTTTTGGACATTTTCAGATAGATTTTAGGCTCGTTTTTGGTGTTGTTTTGTTTTTCGTTTCGGTTTTGCTTCGTTTGGTTTTTAGTGGCTCTATTCAAGACGACGGCGTCTGTCTTGCGGCCCCGTCTGTGGCTCGGTTTGGCTTTTCGGTCTTTTGTTCTAGCTGCTGTATGTGGAAAATGCTATCTAACGGCATCAGTTACACTACATAACTGTTCTCACTTTCTTGACTGCGTCGCCGCTTTGAATTTATTGTTGTTTTGTCTCTCTTGCCGCATATCCGGTGCCGGGGCAGATGGTGTCCGCGGCCATTACGATTACTTAGAGCGCATTACAAAAAGCAAAAAATAAGCAGAAGAAAAACAGAGATGGAAGTGGAATCCCAAATAGAAACAAAACACAAATATATAGAGCCAGACGGAGAGCCAGAACCAGAATCCGAATCAGAAAATTTCAACTTCGAATCACCATCCGAAACTAGAAGTTTTAAATTCAAAGATAGCTCCACCGATAGTCTATCGGGCGATCTACTGCACACTCACTCTCTCTCTCTCTCTCTCTCTCTCTCTCTGGTGGCCAGGAGCGGGGCCTTAGCAGCTCTCACTTATCTTTAGTTTAGTAGTTCTATTAGCCACTCCAGTCGATTGCGCAGCCTAAGTTATAGACCAACTGTGCGGCATTTGCATAATGTCTCAATTTATAGGAGTGTGCCTCCGCTCGGAGGGCAGGGTATTCAAGCCAAGCAACTAAATGCTATTTATAGCCATGCAACCCGCGGATCTGTTAGCCAAAGTCGTTTACATCTATTAATATGTCGACGACAGAAAATATAAGAGAATACTCAGCACATTTAATTAAATTCATGTGCTGGAACTTGAATAACTTCCGCAACATAAAATCATTTTCGTATACTGATGCTTAGTTTTACTAGACATTAGATAATAGGCCATTGGATTATGGCAAGACCATAATACATAAGATCTTCTATATCTCTGTATCTATGTATATCTTCTATGTTACTGTCTTCAATATCTATTTCTGCCTTACAATTGTTGAACTAATTCTGCGTGTTCCTTCCCTTTTTGAAAACTTACTAAATACTCATATTTCTAATTGCCTAATTGAATATTTTAAAAGTTTGTTAATGAAAACTTGAAGTTTCTCATAACTACTTATCCATTTATGTAGCGTACTCAAATGAATTATTTAAATGAAGTTATGTAAAGTATGATATAAACAGACTTTACGAAGAGATATTGAACAGACTTAGTTCAATATCGTAGTCCATTCATCTAGGATACTAAAAAAGCAGACTTAGTTTCTATAAATTAACCATATGTATTTATATCGCGTGCTTTAAATTTATACCCATTCGTGTAGGGTATTCAAATGTCAGCCAGAACCGTAACGGGTTTCTCTAATTGGATTCTTAAGTGAATTAAAAAGCTGTCGCCAGCTGCAGACGATGTTGGAGATTGAAACCGAAATAGCCAACGTCGAGTCCAAGTCTGAATCAGATGTCATTTTTCTACGGCTTAGCACTTTCACCTATTGAACCAGATTACGGCTAAGAGAGCTGAATGGCCTTTGTGCGGCGCTGTCTGAGGCGAGCTTAATGAAATAAATCAAATCGTCGCAGGCTATTCAGAATGCGATTCTATTTAGATGCATAATTTATGATGCGTTGGCTTTTGTCTAATGTGGAAGCATGCTAAGCATTTCCAATTAATAACTTAAATTGGTGTTAAGGCCTCGGCTGAAGTGAAAAATTTAATCTCTAAGATGAAGCCGAAGAAGTTGGTCATTAAACAGATTTGAATTTTCTAGGCATTTCCCTAAGCCAAGAGAGACGTGTGTATGTGTGATCGAATGTCTGTATGTGAGCTTGAGTTCTCGATAAGAAAGCCGAGGCGAAGAAATCATAGCCCGAAGACGTGATTCAATTGTTTCTGGAGGAGCGAGCGCTAAAAAGAGTTGAAAAATTCATTGATCGGAGGAAAAGAAAGCAATGGGAATTTTCATTGCAGGAATGGCAGATGGAGTGATTGATAGATGCCCAACGAATTCTTGTTTCATACATAATCGACTGCAGCTTGTTAGGCTAATGACTGCTGAACGCAAGCACCTGACTCATTAAGATCTACATTAATACGGTTCCCACACAGACACTCACACACACGCATGCACGCACACAGAGATCTTAATTTGGTGTGTGTGAATTGTCTCAGTGCACAGTGTCAGGTGAAATCAACGACAGTGGCGACAACTGGCTCTATGCGTATGTACATTTGTCAAAATTGTAATGAAAGTAAAACCCATTAGATTCAATGAGCGACGATGACCATGACAAGAAAGCAGACGTGCGACACGTGCAGTACAAAGCCGCAGAGATATGCGAGCCAGACTTCAGTGCGGCTGGACATTAAAATAAAGTCAACTTAACACGAAAACTACAAAAAAAAAAATAATAATAATAATAACAATAATAAAAATCAAAATAAAAACGAAACGAAGCGAAATAAAATGAAAGAAAAGCAGTGTCTAAAATAAAAGTCGGTCTGCAGCCAACAAAAAAATAGTGAGAGAGAGAGAGAGAGACGCAAGCAGACAGAGTCCGCCAGTTTTAGTATTATTGCAGTTTGGTTCAGCTCAGCTCAGTTCGGTTCAGTTCATTTGAGTCGCGCCGAGTTTGGTTCGACATCGGAAACGACTTTTGTGCCCTTTCTGGAAGTGAAATTTTGACTCAATGCCACAACGTCTACAATGCGCCGCATGAAAAGCGAGCAACAAGTCCGAGAAGCGTGTACCCGAGACTTGAATACTCTTTCCCAGAGCAGCGCAATGTGAGCAATGCGAGGAGTAGGAATAGTTCTCAAGCTCAAATTAACTCAACCGCAATATGAAGCTCTCTGATATTCCAATTGCTGAAATGAGACTTAATGGAGTTAACTTATGATGTGTTGCTCTTCTTCCTCTTGCTAATCAACTCCGGGCTTTCACTGGCACGTTCGATTACATCCATCGCAACCAACTGGCAACCTCGTCAGGACCACACTCGATATCAGTGTTAACTAACATCTCGCTCAATCAATATTATCCAATACTATGCATGAACTTACATATCGATAAGATATGCTGTTCGAATAATGCTATCATTTCCGACAAATGTAAATACGAAATTTGTCCACAAACAATATAGTACCAATGAAATCTGTAGACTAAATAAGATTATTGTAGTTTAATATATGTAAAATAACCAACTTATCAAGTACTCTTCTACTGCTACTATTATAACTACTGACTCTACTACTATTACTACTTATGCATACATATTTGATAATATATTTTTATAGTAATATGATTATATTTATATAATACTCGTATGCATATTGAGGAAGGGAATTTTAGATCTAATGTCTAATAACCAAAAACTTTAAAATACATAATAAAATTTTTCTACCTAATATATAATATGCATTATGCGTCATTTAAAATGTTAAAAAAGAGCTTTAAGTATTTGTCAAACAACTATTAATTTAATTAAATTGTAGCTGAATAAAACATAGATACATATGTATGTATGTATGTATGTCCATACACATGTGACAAGACTTATTAATAAATTTTAGTTAAACAAAGGCCACACTTTCAACAAAGCGTTGCAAGTTAAATGCTCTAGTGAATCAGATCTCGAATGAAAAGTTTTGGAATTTAATAAAGATGACATATAGTGGATTGTGGTTAGTGGACAACAGTCGGCGGGAGGCGGGAGAGAGGCGGATAGACAACGACGCTGACAACGACAACGACAACGACAACGACGAGGGTCGGACACGGGTAATGAAAAGTGCGTAGATCATTACTTGTTTTCCGCTTTTATCATATTCTATGCGTCTGCTTCTTTCGTGGGGCACCTGCGTGAGCAAAGAGCAATGATAGGGACAAGGCAGGGGCAGGGGCAGGGGCTGGGCGTGCGAGAAGTACCGTAGCGGTTCATTGTCGTTCACTGCAACTTAAAACACAATTTATTTTGCGTTTAATTGCTATAATTGTGAAATTAATTTCGTTTTCATTTTCGTTGGCCAGTGAAATCTTCTTTAGTTCTCTTTCCCTCTCGCTCGCTCCGTCTCCGTCTCTGTCTATTTATTTTTTTATTATTATTATTTTTTGTATTTTTCGGCTGTCGGCACTTTATGAACTCGAATGATTGGGATCACCCAGGCGGGGCAGTATCTATCTTGCCTCATAAGCCATGTACTTAACAGCCAAACCTCAGCCGGGAGAGAAACTGAACAAGAAATAGGCTTTTCCATGGAAGAAGAAGACACATGGATATATAATAACAGCGAAGAGAAAAAACACAAGCGAATCCAGGGGGATTAGTTAATAATTAAGAGCTACTGTATTAGCCAGAAAATGATTCCAATCGATAGGTTGCAAAGCAGTCACCGATTACACTTTCCAAGCTGTCAAATGTCAAATTCGAGCTTGTTTGGTTGAATATTCATACATTGTTGAATTCATATCCAAAATTGGAAAAATATTACAATTTGATATGGCTTATAGACGCGACCGGGAGTATCGTCTAATGCAATTGGACTGCGTACGGGAGAACGTGGAGAATATTCTAAGCGAGCATCACAGGCTGGGCCAACTATTTGCTAACCGCCATCAGCAGCAGAACCAGGGGGAGAGAATGAGTACCCTGGAAGTCAGCGTCCAGATGGATGGGATGAGAATGCGCGTATATCAATTAATACTCAGTACGGTGCCGCGGCTAGCCGCAACCCCTGAAGAAACCGCACGCGTGACGGCAATGATCGAGTTATTGGTTGTGGCTTCAAATGAATATATTGCCTTGATGAATTTCGAGTTATAGAAATCCTTTGAAGACTTCCAGCGGGCCTGCATGCTTGTTCACTATCCAGTTAGCTTACCAAGTTCCAGCTGGTACTACAACGAAATCAATTGCCCATGAAGTGTGTGCATATTGTTTGATCAAACTTTGTAAACCTATTTGCATTTATGTCCAATTATAAGTAAGAATTAAATTCACTGATTTCCATTAGAGGAAAGCTGTTAATCAAAGAACAACCAGAAATGAAAGTCGGCTACCTATGATTTAGCGTCTATGTATATATGTATTATGCGTTTGGTCATATTCAACTATTGTAGGTCGTCTTGCTGCACTTCCCTAGTACTCGCTACTCATCGGTCGGCTACTTGCCGATGTGCCACTGCAGCTAGCATATTTAAATAGACAGTAATGAGCTCGACTGGCAGACAGAACTTGACGTATAATCAGTGAACTCAATCTGGAATTATTTGCACTCGCAATTGTCCCAAAATTGGCAAATAGAAAACGCCAAAGACTTGCACAAACAGCCGGCGAACCGCTCATTCAATATTAGCTGACTAAACATGGCCAAGAAGAGACAGTTGAAGAACTGGCCGTAAGCTAAAGCGGCGAATCGAGTTGACTCCCAGTCAGACGAAAAAAGCTAAATAAGAGAGGAGGAAACAACTCTGGCAAAAAACCTGGCTAACCGAAAATTATGCGCGTAAATGGCGTGCGACGGTTGTTCGACAAATGGTGGGGCAAGGGGGCACAGACCGAGCTGGCTGTCTGTGGCAGAGACACAACGTGAGGCAGATTTGAGTTTCAAATCAAAAAGCTAATGAAAAGGTTATAAATGCCGTTATGGCACACACACACACACACACACACACACATAGACCGCATGAAAGCCAGAAATTATGCCAATACAAACATGAATACAAATATAAATGCAAACACGAATAGAATTAGGCGTACGAATGCACTGAGAGAAAACAAAGCAAAAACAAGTGTAAAGCCCAAACGGACTCAGCATTTACCTCTATTTGTAATGTTTAGCGGAAATTTTATTATACATAAATACATATATCGTGTATCATATATACAAATATCGGACAGTATGTGAGTCTTCTATAAGGATAAATACCATACACATAATCATGAACTGAAATGTACAGAAGCCGAGAATTTTGATTATTTATATAAGTTTATCAGCTTTTATTATTTAGTATCAATAACAATCGATATATGACTATAGTTATCGAAAATATTGAAATGAAAATATAACTCCCATAGTCTATAAAAAATAGATCAAAGATAAATCACTATAATATAATGCCAAAAATCGATCCATAAAAGCCTATTTTAAGTACACTTATCTTGTAGCCCTTTTATCGATATTAGCCTAGCTATCGATTTAGGTTTTATAGTATTAATCGATAACAACTTATTCGCGAAGTCATCGATACCTGGCATGTGATAGCTAATATATATATGTATGTATATTTTTAAGCTTTTTAATTAATATATTTAAAAAATTAAAGTATTCATAGCACTCTTACTTCATTTATGTATGAAATTAATGGGAAATTCGATGTATAATGCTAACTTTTCTTTCATGGATCTGCAATGGGACTAGTTACATATGCATTACATTTACACTGACAGAAATAGGACAAGGCTAGCACTACTTTTTTTTAATACTGATACTCCCTATTTCTGTCAGTGTAATAGTGGCTGCTACTCCGTGTATTCTCTTCTAATTTCTAGCATAAGAAAACAAACCGAACCAAAGGAAATAAATCTGAATTTGACTCAGTCGCTGTTGCTGCCACTGCTACCACTGCTGCGGCTGCTGCTGCTGCTGCTGTTGCTGTGGCTGCCGCTGTAGCAGTGGAATGCTAAACATGCAAGAGCAGCAGGCAGCAGTCAACAGGCAGCAGCAGCAGCTTTTAGCCGGCTTTGGCCAGGTTCGCTTCACACGCTGACTGGCGATGCATCAAGCGGCGAATTGATGCCGCCGATGATGAGGTGCCACAGCCGCTGCCAGTGTCAGAGGCATAATGAGAGCTGGCGACTGCGACGTCAAGTCCGACAGCGACGGCGACGGCGACGGTGACTGCGACTGCTACTGCGACTGGGGCTGCGGCTACGAATGCATTGGCTGAGATTATGCTAATAAGTTGGCGCTGGAGTTAGCAGCAAACGGTATTGCTAACCAAACTCATGGACACAAAGCGCTGCAAGCGACGACACATAAAACAGAGAGAATAGAACACAGAACAGCAGCAGCGACAGCAGCAGCAGCAGCATCAGCAACAACAACAGCAGCAGCACCAGCATCAGAAGCAGCTACGGAACAGGCAGAGACAACAGTAAAAGCTAAAGCTGAAGCTGCATTCTAGGTCAGCGACTAGCACTAGGAGCGATGCTGCTCGGTTGGTTATGGTGTTGGCCAATGTCTCATTCATTTATCAGCCAGCCGTGGACCAGGAGCAGGCCATGGAAATCGGTCAATTGTTGCCTGGTCAACTGTTAGCAACTGCTTTTGGTTTTAGTTGTTGTTGTTGTTCATTTTTTTTCTATCCACCTTTCTGCGACGAGTATGTTGGCCTAAATGACTATTCGGAATTGGCATTTGATATGGGCTTTGATGTTGAGGGAGAGTTGGCTGGCCTCGAATTCAGCTCAGGTCTACGGAGGCGCCTACGCTAAATGACCTTCAGCTAAGTAGATTAAAGATGTGAGCTGTTTGCTTTGCCGAGCTGAGACACGGTTGCTTGAAGAGATACAAAGGTATTGTCAAGCTGAATCTTGGCTTTTTGGATATTATTTACGATTTTCTATACAGATTTTGTTCAGTTAAAGCATCTAATACTAAACCTAAGCTATCTAAAATAACTTTAGATATCTGATATAACTTTGTACTGCCTTGACAGTTATACAACAATTTATATTATAATAGAGCTTACTTTCAATTTTTTAGACTAGACTTTTACAAAATGATTTTTAATTTAGTAACAAGAGTAATATGAAATATGTTTTTTATGAAGGAAAACCTTTTTTGAATTTATGCAAAAATCAAAACAATAAGCTTGGGACTTATTTAAGCATTCATATTAAAAAGGAAAAGTAGTTAACTCGGATACCCAAGTTATTTCATAAGAAAGTTCTAGCTGCGTTTTCTCACGCCAGATAAAATCAGGCAAACTTTCAGCTATTTGGCAAAAAAAAAAAAAATATATATATATATATACAAAACTAAAGCAAAACAAAGCAAATAAGTGAAAAGTCAACGGCTGCGACTGTTCATTCATGGATATATTTAGCTGAGTATCTGTAGCTTGAAATTTAGCTGTATCTCTATCTGTATCTGTATCTGTATCTGTATCTGGTGAGCTTTACAGTTGTTTTTGCGCCGTTGTCGTGATGGTCGCTGTGGCTGCTGAGCGCGAGTTCTTGTTGCTCAGCCAATGCCAATGCTAATGCTAATGATAATGATGATTATGATAATGGCCGCTCGCAAGCGATAATGATGGCCAGCCAGCTGACAACTGTCCACTAACTGAACTGAGTCTAAAACTCTAACCGAACGCCAGACAGCGGGGAATGCGTGATAGTATTACCAGCAAATTACTGTTAAATTAAAGACCATTCCGTGATTAATTATACATAGCTCCAGCAATTATACACAAGTATGCAAACCCATACATACATGCGTGCATATATAGAGTATTGGAGACCTCCCAGGCGACAGCGGGCAACGGCATCGAATGAGCATTGACATAGCCGATCATTCAGCCATTTGGGTAACTTCTATTCGTTCTCGAAAATGTTGGCAAACATTGTAGAATTGAGTCAGAGCAACGCCCACGGTAAGTTGTCGAAGACCTGCCCCCACAGACCTCTATAAGCTGGCTATGGAAATTAATTAGCCTATGGCTTTAGGTTTTGGAAGTAGGCGAGGTCGTGTAGCGCTGCGCGTTCTGTGGGTCTCTGGGTCGCGTATCACTTTCATATTGATAATCGCAATAAATCACAGAAGTGCTTTTATTATTATTTATTTATTTTATGGCATGTATCGAAGCGTCTCGAGCAGCCGCTGAGACATCAAATAAAGTTCTTTGATTCGTTTTGACTGTTATTTGTTTTCATTTATTGTTGTTGATGGGGCTATAGCTGTTGTTGTTGCTGCTATTATAAGCGTAAAAGCCAAACAACAGCATTAGTAACAGCAACAACAAAAAGTTGACCCAGTAAAAGAAAAAGTTTATTTTTATAAATTTTGTTGCCCCTTCCTCTGGCTGTTTTTGCAATCTTATTGTTTTTGTTGCTGTTGTTGTTCTTGTCGTTGTTGCCTTGCAAATTTTTAAGCCAAAAACTTTGCATAGTTATTAATTCTTAACGGTTTTTACTTTCACGTTAGAACAATATGGACAGAGGCGATAATTATTTCTAAAGATGCCGCAAACTGGCTTCAGCTTGCGTCGCCCTGCGCCGCGTTCGTTGCCTAAGTCTTTTGTTTGCTCTTCCCCTGGTCGCTTTATCAGCGCGCTGCCCGCTCACGCGTACATCAGTCTAGCCCAAATATGTTGTTCAGATATACTTATATATGGCCAACTAACGGTTCGGCAATGACCAGCAAACTTTGCACTATTTGTAGAAGTTTAAAGTCATTTTTGTTTCTTTTTCTCACTCTCTCTCTCTCTCTCTCTTTCTCTCTCGCTCTTTTTCTACCAAAATTTGTTTTTGTCTGTTTGTTTTCTGATTTAATTCCAAAACAAAAAGCCCGAGACCTAAGCGAAAAGCAAAAGCAAATATATACATAAATGGAAACTAGAACATGATGCAAATTACACTGGACAATGGCCAAAGAGGTTATATTTGGCTCGGCCCAAAGCCGAGGTGAAACCCAAAGATCGAACAAACAGAACTGCAAAAACAACGGAAAAAAAAACTTTGTTTGATATATGAGAGCATTTACTTGTGCATATAGACATATAGTATCCGGGAGAAGTGTGAAAATATCGGTATTTACATAACTCAGCAGGAGACTGAATACTTAAGTAGACTATATAGGTAATGTACCTAAGTCAAATCCACAACCCAATGAACCCCGTATACTTTTAGATTGCAACTTCTCCATTTATGTGCGAATATTTGATACAACCTTTGGACTCTCTCTATTTGTGGCTGTTCTCATATTAATGATCAATTATGAACTTTGAATATCTCACTTTAATGACAGACATCTATATACATATATCAAATACCTCTCAAGAAACACTTCTGTTTCCCTTCTGTTTACATATGTTATTTTGACATATTGACAAAGCTTATCGTCGACTTTGGCCCCAATTCTCATGCTCCCATCAGATTACTCTATAAAGTAGCTTATCTAGGAACAAGCTAAGTTAGTTAATAGTTTCGTATTAAAACACTTTCATACGCAGCTGCTGCAGTGCGAAAGAGTTTCGCTCTTTCATGTCAAATGCATTTCAGACTATCTCCAATTTATGTAGGATATCATTTCGTTAGGATTGCTGTCGCTCATCTGCAGCTTAATCTCGTTTTATGGCCGCATCTAGCGGAAGATTTGGGTCAGTCCGATGGTGCCATCATCATCATCATTATCGTTCATAATAACAAGCGGCACATGACATGATCTTTGGAGATGAGCATGCAAGCCAATCGACAGGCGCGTTTTCCTCTTCAGATTCAACTGCTGCTGCTGCTGCTGCTGCTTCTTCTTCTTGTTTTCTGTTTCGTTTTTTTTTTTATTATTTATTGCTGTTGTTGTTGTTGTTATTGTTGTTGTTCATCGTCTGTTTTTGTTTAAACTCAATAATTTTTCTTGTTGTTGTACAACTTTCACATGTGAATGCGATGTCTGACGATTGCCGTCATCGCCTAGGCCCCGCCCCCGCCCCCGCAGCCGTTAAAGAGGCTGCCAGCGGCCCGCCTCCTGCCCAAGTGATCTCCTCGGCCCATTTGCCCCCACCCTTGGGGGCTTCGAGCTAATGTCTCGCTACGTTTATTATGCTGGCATTTTTTCATCTTCATCATCATCATCTTCTTCATCTTGTGCTTCTTCTTATCTTAATTTTTTTTTCTCCCTTGCAATTTTGCTGATTTTCTTCTAATGGCTCTTGCTGTAGTTGCTGTAGTTTCTGTTGTTGTTGCTGTTGTCGCCGTTGTCTTCTTGCTGGCAGTTGCTGCTCGAGCTATAAATTTAATTTCGATGCAAAGTTACAGCTTAATTCTAATGCCCAGCTACGTCGGACACGACCAAGACGCAAGCCCAGATGGAGACGGAGACGGAGACGTTCATCATCATCAACAGCAGCGAGAAAATCAGAATTCCAGCGTCTGTGTGACCGGCGGGGCTAGCTGCCTCTGCCTATTGCCTGCTTCTGCTGCTGACCGTTCTGCCCGCCCCCCGTTCGCCTTGCCCCTCCCCCGCTGGGGTTTGCGGGCATTTCACTTTTTTCGTGCCGCAAATGATGATCGATGTGCGCGTCGCATGTCGCTGTCGCTGCGGCCAAACGTGGCACGTCGAACATTTCGCCTCTTCTGTCTGCCAGCATTTAAATTGGCCAAATGCAAATGGCCTCCGCGCTCCAAGCTCCCAGTCCCAGTCCCAGCTTCAGCGCCAGCTCCAGCCAGAGCCGACGACAGGCGATGCCAAAAATTATTAAGATAAATGTCAAGCACGTCTTAGAATTGTGCAAAAATTAATTAGAGACTAAATGGACTCGCCTGCCAAATGCAATTGCAGCTTCCCTTGCTCTGGTCCGCGATCCGCGATCCGCGCTCCGCAATCCTTGATAATCAGCCCGGCAGCTCAGCTCGGCTCGGCAATCAGCCTAATAAATGACTGCGCTTGTCTCTGCAGTCAGCTGCGCAGTCGGCGTCGCTGCTAGCAGCACATCTTGTTAGCCGCAGCCCAGGCGCTAATTAGCTGCGTTCGCTTTGGGGCTGGCCAGCCGACATGGCCAGCGAATTGCTGCCAACTCTTTGACTGGCAGCGAACCTCTTGCGCCTTGTTGACAGCGAATGGGCCAAGAGAAGGTGCAGCCCGAGCCTCAGCCTGGACATGACTTGATTGAAAGCCCAAAGAACTCACCTGCGTTTCGGCACTTCCACAGCATTAAATGAGCTGTCCCCCACTCGCCATTTTCCATTCTCCACCCTCCATCCCCCATCCCTCCTCGCTCTAACAGCTCTGCGTGCCTCTGATCTTGGGCTGCATCAGCAAATACCTCAATGGGTAATTCACATACTCAGCGGACACGATCAACACCCGCTATAAAGATTTTAGTGTGTAAGCGGCTAATTTTTATAAATTAACATTCTCGCCGAGTTCTGTGAGAGATTCAGAGAGAGAGAGAGAGAGCGAGAGAGCGAGAGAGGTAATAATCACCATTTTTTTAGTTCATTTGAGATACAATATCTTAGTCCGCATCGCACTACTGCTCAGACGTACGCAGACATATCAAGATTTTAAATTTCATTTGCTTAATGTAGATGCTGCAACAACTAAGCGATTTGTTGAGCAATAGATCTATGTGAATGGATCTCTGGATTTTACACTCGATTCGTTAGCGTGCTTTCTAACTTTGTTATATTTTATCTCTAATCACAGCCCATATATATATTATATTACATATATTATTCCTTCCTCTTTATTGAAGAATATTTAACGACATCTGCTTAGTTTTTCATCGTGCAACAAAACGTTTCATCTACTACGTAATTTCTTGGGAGATGTACGAGAGAATTCCTTTGTTCGAGGTGCTGTCATAATATGCTCAAGTATAACGACTTCTATTTTCCGAAAGTTTGAAATTTACTTTGTGGCGTTACCTTAAATGCCAAGGCTCAGCTCTCAGCTCGCCTCGCACGAAACGGGGCTATTTGGTAGGCTTAGAAATTGGTGGCATTAGTGTAATAGCCCGACGCCTGGCCATTATGAAATTAATTTTTGGGCTGTACTCAAATTCTTGGCTGGGATGGGCTGAGCTCGTGTTTAGAATCTGTTCAGATCATCGCCGCCTTCTCCGAGACGACTTCCGGCCGCCTGGGCGAACGCTTTGTCTATCGAAAACTCGTTGGCCGCATTGGAAAGCTAACGGTTAATGGCTGCTGTCTGTGATTAACTGGCCTGTATGATAACAACTAATTAGCTAGAAATCAAATCGAATCAACAACCAAACAAACAAACAAACGAACAGACAGACAGTCGGACAGATGGACAGATGAACAGATGGACGGAGAGACAAGATTAACTATTCGCCCAGGGAAGTGAAAGGTTATGCGGACTTGGCGTTGGCCATCTTTTTGTCGCCCCGGCATCGTCGGAGCATGGAGAAGACCGGAACAGTGTCCAACTGAACCGAACTGAAGTGAACTCGGCTAAAAAAGTAAAAGCCTTCCACACACCCGACTTGAGCTGACCAGAAGAGAACCAAGTCAAACCAAGCCAAACCAAGCCAAGCTGAGCCACGCCACGCCACGCCAAAGCTGAGCAAAAAAAGAAAGGCTGTCTCGTCCACAAAATGACCAAAGCCGTGCAAATATTTAGAACAGAACCAAAAACAACAAAAAACAACGACGCACAACAAGCCCGCAAGTGTGTGTATGTGTGTGTATGGCAAACTGGTCAAAAGCGCTGCGTCAGCTGTGAGTTAAGACTGTCATAACAGCTGCTTGGAATGCCAGGCGACTGCAGGAGATGCTATGACAGCGGCTTGAGATGAGCGCGTGACACGAAATGGCCATGAATTGACAGCTAGAGATGACACACAATTTAGCTATGCTTTAAGCGCATATCAAGGAATAGCTAAATATATTTCATATATGTCAGGCCCTAACTGTAGAAAACTCAGTTGTGAAATTGCAAAATCAATTAAATAATGTTAATATTCAGGTTCGAATTCATTGCCAGAATGGAACAGCTGCAGTTCATTTGAGTCATCACATACTAATAACATTGGAATTCATCAAAATGAAATTAAATATTGCATACAATTCCGATAGATCGTATATAACACGATCAAGCGTGGTTCATAATATTTGAAGCTAAGATTGGAATAAGAACTGTGGCTGTAACATCATATATTGCAGTAAATTATTAGAGATGAGCGCTTTTATTTATCAGAATTATATATATTTGTCGGAGATGATAGTATTATTCAAATAGAATATCTTATCAATATGTCGGTTCATTCATAGTACTGGCTAATATTAATTGAGTGACATGTTAGCTAACACTAATATGGAGTGTAGTCCTGACGAGGTTGCCAGTTGGTTGCGATGGATGTAATCGAACGTGTTAGTGAAAAATCAGACAGTTGATTAGCAAGAGGAAGAACGCAGAAACGCGCTGCACTCCATAAGATTATCTAATCTGTAGAAATATCCGACATATTTCATAGACTTATAGCAATCGTATTTTCGTATCACGCAACCATCACTAGCGTATGAGGTAACTGATAGCTGGCGCCCAAAAACACAGCAGTTACTTGAATGCGGAGCAGTTGCAATGGCGAACAACGGGGCTTTTGGATCTTTGCAGCTGTGACATAGAACATGTTCTCAGGGGACGGTGGGTGGTGGGAGGTGCGGCGTGGTGGGTGGGGCTAGCCGAGAGCCAGGCTGCAGCTGGTGGGAGTGAGGCTGCTGCTCTGTGCACTAAACAGCGGCAGCTTAAATAAGCGGAACCCAAAGCGTCAAGCAATTTTCTTATTTTAAGTGATTTCTTTACGCTTTCGCGGCGGCTGCTCCAGCTACAATAACGACTGCGACGTCAACAGCGGCAGCGGCAGCAGCAGCGGCAGCGCGTTCACCATTCGTTCCGATCTTAATTATTGTCGCTTGCAGTCAGTCAGATAGTCAGACAGACATAGGCAAGTCTCCATCTCCATCTCCATTTTCATCTCTCGTTTCTTTCAGCTGCTGTTATGTCAAGGCGAGCTGCAGCTCAATTGATGCCGCCTCTAATGAATTATGATTACATTTACAGTCGCTCGTCTGCGGTAACTCTACAAGGCGCTGTTAGGGCGCTGTTAAGGCTCGCTGTTAACATTATTGCTGGCTGCGCCGTTAGCAGCATGGCAATGACCTGCGACTGCGTAGAGTTTACTTGACTAAATTCTTATTACTCCGCAGCAGCAGCAGCCGCAGCCGCAGTCTCTGCCCAAGTCAGCGCCGCAGTTGACGTCGCCGCAGACACAGCCTCTACCTTGGCCCGCAAAACGCAAAACGGGCAGCCACTTTAAT
Organism: Drosophila navojoa; assembly: GCF_001654015.2. The sequence goes on from NW_022045994.1 coordinate 30,384, forward strand.
ATTTGTTTTCTTCATTTCCAGCTAGTTTATTGTTGTTGCTGTTAGTTCTTTGCGCCTCGCAGGCAACTCCGTTAATGTTTAATGCAAATATGGCCAGCGATTCAGCTGATTTTCTTCTTTCTTTCTTTTACATTTTTACTTAACATAGTTCGGACGTAACGGCCGCAGAATTTGTCACCCTTTGCCTTAATTGGCATAATATCAACAAAATATGCTGTACCCCAACCACTTTCTATTCGCATAAAAAATAAAGAAGAAATAACTAAGCAAAACAGTAAAAAAACATGAAACGAAATGCTTGAAAAGCTGAAAAATTCACATGGCCATTGGCCAGAGACCTCCATGTTTATTGTACATGCCAGATGTACATAAAATGTAATATTTATTTCTATAGAAGCTAACTGCAGCTTTCTAAACCCGCACTAAGACTTATTTATGTTTGGTGTGATTTGGCGCTGTATATGTAGGATAAACACTATGGCCACTGCTGAATGAGGATGTGGATTCATTAGAAAACAGTGATAAAATTCACATAATATGGTTCATGGACTATAGGTATTATCACCATATATTGAATGAAGTCGAAATAAAATAATATGCATGGAAATTCATAAATATATCGTATAAATACTGCAAAGCTAGATCAAAGAATAAATGCTAGTACTCATATAGGATAGCTCTGAGAATAATCATAACAATTCAGAACTCGAATAGCACCCACCTCGTCTCAAACTTTAATATGTTTTCTACAAATACCCCAAAACCAACAATTTGTTTGCCTTTTGCTTGAAGACAGTGAATGAATAAAACTTTGATAGAATAAAATATGATATGATAAACTATGATGCTTTATTTATTAGATATTCGAGTTCATCTGAAACTAACTTGAGAATAAGGCACTGTTAACTGAGAACTTCGACTTTACGATGATATATAATTGTACAAGTATTACTCGGTTCTCTAAAACGTATAAGATATCACATGATGTATATGCACTTTTAGAAAATAATTCAAATTGAAAAAAACCGAAAACTCTATATGTGTATATATATTTTTCTGTTGAAAAGTCCCATCCAACATTTGTAAATTAGAAGTTCTCTAAATTCAACAAACTTAGCATACCGAAAGTTATTCCAAAGGTTAACTGTGAAAGGTAAATAATCTAGTAAGACATTCAGGTATGCCAAGCAGCAGCAGCAATTAGTCAATATTTGTGACTCTTCTGGGAAGCACGTGGAGACGCATTCTAAATTCGAGTACAGTTAGAATGGATGTTTGTTCATTACATTGACGACCATCAATAAAGTACGCCCATATTTATCATTGGGCTGGCATCGCTGCCTGATTACACAACATGCCGTAGCTGCTGCTGCAATGACTGCGCATAATTCATTAGCATATTTATCGGTCAATAGTGGATCAACCGCATCACAGATGCTGACAAGATTACGACTGATTCCCAGCGGCTGCCCGCCTGCCCACCTGCCCACCTGCCCGCCCGCTCGCCCGCGTGCCCTCTACCCCTGCCACACTAAATAACGCCCCGAACGGTAGCCATGCAAATCGATGCGCTGTAACAGGTGCCGTTGTCTCTCAGCATGTAATGTAGAGACAACAGCAAAGTGGGGCGAATGGCGAGCGGAGAGCGGAGAGAGGCGTGCGAGCTGCTTGTCTCACAGCCAGCAACAGTGGGCGCTCTGTTGTTCAAGTTCAATGCTACGACCAAGCGAGCGCTGTTAATGCTGCTAGCTCTGCTGTTGTTGCTGCTGCTGCTGCTGCTGCTGTTAAGCTTGAGGTCGCCTCAAGTCCAACTCTCCGTGGAGAGTGTGTGTGCGCGCGTGCGCTATAGTTGTTGTAAGTTTGGAGAGCGCGCTCTCTCGTTCTCAGCTTTGTGAACTCTTTCTTGTTCTGCAGAAGAGGCGCAACGCTCGCTCGACCGTGTCTGTGTGAGTGCCCATGTGAATGTATGTGTGTGTGTGTGTAAAGTAGAAATGGGCTCGCGCTTTTCTTCGCTTCTGCTTCGTGCGTTTGCATTGCTGCTTCTACTGTTGTTGCTGTTGTTGTTGCTGACGCTATCGCTGCCGCTGCTGCTGCCGCTGCTGCATAGCTTTCTTAACATGATGACGACGACGCCGGCGTCGCTTTCTCTGCCGCTGTTCTTGTGCGCTCTCCCAGCTGGTTCTTCTACGCTGTGGAGACCTCTGGGAAAAGCATAAAAGTGGCGCACTCGCTGGCCCACCAGCCATTGCGCGTGATGCAATTGAAGTGCCAACAGCGCCGAGTCGAGTCAGCATTAGCATCAGCAGCAGTAGCAGCAGCAGCAGCAGCATCATCAGCAGCAGCAGCAGCGTTAGCGTGGACATACTAAATACTTTTTTTTTTTCAAACAACTCTGTGTGCTCCTAGTGAACTTGGTAGTGTGCAACATTGCAACATTTGGTGGCATTCGGATTTGAGTACCAGACACCTCCTTGTGCCCCACAGCGCTCAACAAAGTGTCGAAAGTGTGAAAGTGCAAGCATTTTTTTCTGTTCGTCAATACTAAAAATAAAGAAAAAATAAACAAAAAGAAAAAAACACACGCGAAAGGATTTTCGTAGCCAACGCATACAAGCCGAAGAAGGTCAACGAAAACATAAAGCCTTCTCGAGAAACAACTCTTAATTCAATTTATTGTGCAATATAAACATAACGAAGGTAAGCAAAACTCCAAATGTCTGTGAAGTTCAAAACTCAACAAGTGCTGAATTTTTTTTATACATTTTTTTTATGGTATTCCGTAATTTTAAGAAGTGTTGCAAAAACCGAAATGAAACAAGAAAGAACAGCTAAGAAAATGGAAACTTACAATATAATGCCAAACATGTACACGAAGGTCGTACGAAAGAAAACTGGTAAATGAACAGTTATGGGAAATACTGCTGAGCTGAACATCTCCTAGTAAATATTATATTTCACAAGAATAATATTTACAAAGCTAAAAAAAAAAATATAAGACACAATTAAAATCCTATTAAAATTCATATATGATATTATCATATATGATATTATAAAAATAAATAACAATAACAATAGTACCGAAAATATAAAAATAAAACTCCTCAAGAAGCAGATAAACTATTTCTTATGAGGATATAAATATTTAATAAAAAATACAAAAAAAAAATATATAAAATAATAATAAACCAAAAAAGTTCCTTTGTTAAAGTTCTTAGGAACCCCAACCATACACCAAATCTTATTTTCTTTTTCTATTCTTTTTATTTTAATCAAATATATCAAAATATTTGAAATAATATAAATGAAACTAAATTAATAATATACAAATATTTGAAAACTATAAAATAATAAAATATAAAAAAATATAAATGCTAAATGAATTGCATACAATAATAAAAATATTTAAGTGAAACTACCGTCACTCCAAAGATAAAGTTTTTTTCACCTAGCTAGAGATTAGAGCAGTGCCAATCTAAAGATATATCAAATGATGATATTATCATTATATAAGAAATTATAAAGCAGAAACATTTTCAAGCTTGCATCATTGAGAAGCATAGTAAAATACTTCGTACTAGTTTTAGTAAAACCAGAGCTCAGGTTAGGCGGTACAGTTTTTGTTAAGTTTGTGTGCTCAAAACAAATGACTTAGGCAACAAACTTGAATGCAAATGTGAATAAAATCAAATATGAGTACACATAATGCATGCGTATTTCTGGAGTGCATGTGTGCGAGCATATGTGTGTGTGTGTGTGCGGCAGGATGAGCACTCACTTAGATTGCCCGCAGTCGCAGCTTTGGCTCTGCACAACTTGCGCCATTTTCAATTCATTGGAAAATGCAGGCAAGATCCAAACCCACTAAGTCTAAAGCCACCAAGCTGGACACGCTCTCTCTCTCTTACACACACACACACACACACACACGCACACAAGTACTCATACATGCGCTCGCAGCAATGGCACATTTAATGCTCTTTCTTTTTGTCTACTTTGGCTACTTTACTTTAGATTTTTTTTTTATTATTTTAATGCCTGCGCTTTATATTTTCTGTTAAAGTCATTAACGCAATTAACCGTTATTACCGGGCCGCCATCGTCGTCAGCGTCGACGTCGTCGTTGCTGGTCACCCAATTCATTAGGAAAGCATTTAGTGTAAAAGAAAGACACACACACAACGATAAGCAGCAGCAAAAAGCAACGGGCCGAGAGCATGAGAAACGCATTAAAAAAAAGCTATAGCAACAAAATTATGAAAAAAAGCGCACGCAGCAAAAAGAACTGAAATGCGGAGCAGCAGCAGCCCCCAAAGAAATAACTAGCTGCCCCGCCACGCCCCTGCCGCCACATGGCGCACAGTGCACTGCACCTACCCACTGCGCCACTCGGGCCGGCGTCTACTTTTATAGCTTTACACACACACACATGCACACACGTACACTTATGCATATGTGAGCACATCTTAAGCAGAAGCCAAAAAATGCGAGTTGACTTTGTTGAAATTAAAGTTTATTGTTTTTTCATACACACACACACACACCTATAGTGCGCCGCCCCGGAAATAACGTAATAATGTTGTATAAAAATGACTTGTTGCTTTATAATCGAATCGTAAAAGAGCCCCCAAGAAATAGAATGGCGGCCATAAAAGCGGTTTAACATTAGAGCGAAACGGTACGCGTTGCATGCCCCAAGACAAAAGACTTAAGCAACGAACTTGCCAGCGAAATGCATTTGCATTTAAGTGGAAAAACGTTTAATTGCAGCAGGCCACACAGACCACAAGACCAAACAAATTACGACCAGCCGCCCGCAACATTAAGCACCACCAGCCACCTCCACCCACCACCACCCGCCACATCACGGACAGCAAAAGAAAGAGATTTCTCTGTCGTTATCTGTCGCTCATTCTGCGTCGCCATCTGCACGAGATGCGTGTCGGGCGGGTGGGTCGTTGGGGTGGAGAGCTACAGAGCTGACCCACATCTGCCAGAGGCTTAAGAAAGCCAGCAACACTAACCAAAAATACATGAGAAAATGCCGATAGCAACAACAACAACAGCTTTAACTAAACGTTAAGCGCTAAAAGCTTTTTTGTTGTTGTTGTTTCTTGGCCCACTTTTAAATGTGTTTCAGTTCATTTGCTGGCAATCAAGTTGCCAAGTTTCGCAGCGGAAATTGATGAAATCGATTTTGATTAGATTAGAATACAAACAAATAAAAGCAACAACAACACCGACAACAGCAAAAGAGCTAAGTAGTGAAAACTAAATGTAGATTGAGCTCAAGCAAAGCTAATTGAAGGTCCATAAAATCGAGATCGAGTTTACATTGGGCTGAAGTAGAGGATAGAAGAAGAGTTAAAGCGAATATTTAAGTAGTTGATAAGATACAATTTTCAAACAGCTCACAATGAAGTACATATATGATATAAGACTGGAAGGAAAAAAAAAATAAAAGTTCAGAAAATCAGAATTTATTATTTAAATCAAAAAAAACGTATTCCACTCTAAATTTCAATTGAGTTTAGTCTGAAGTTCCACCTTTGTCCTACTTCTATTTCATCTCTGCTTAACCACTCTAAAGAGTTTCTATGACTTTTCATTGCTAAATCACATATCATTAAATTTAAGTCATGGCCACAAATCCATTTAGGCTTCTCTCACTCCAACTAAGTTTCGACAAATTGTGGCTGCTTTCTTCAAGTGGGGAAAAACAGCATATTCATATCTAAGTGCGCCATCTCATGCAGCAGCTATGCAAAATGTGATGCACCAGTTGCAAGAAGTTTTCTTTGCCCGTTCCGAGTTGCTATTTTTTTTTTTTTTTTCTTCCTTTAAGAACTTGTCTACTGCCTACACACTAGCAACTGCCACTAAAAGGAAAGAGAAGAAGAAGAAAATGCAACAGCAACTACAGCAACAACAAGATGCTTGTTCATCCTGTCTCACATTTCAGCCATCAGTGGCTCAACCATTTGGTGGCTCTGGCGGCTCATTTCGTTTCGGGTTTGGTGCCGCTTCGCTGCGGCAGTTGTAACTGAATGCGCTGTGGCACAGTTAAGAGTTGTTGTTGCTGTTGCTGTTCGAGTTGAAGTTGGAGTTGTTCTTTGGCATTGTTGTTGCTGTGGCGCTGACCCACATTCTGAGCAGCAGCAGCAGCAGCAGCCAGTCAGAGCAACTGTAGCAATCCCAGCAGCTGTTGAGGCACTCTGAGCAAATTAAGTCCACGAATTCAGCACCTGTTGCGACAATTGATTCGCGAGCCATGGGCCCGAATAACGAGACAATTGAAGAAATGTACAAATATACAATTGGATAAATGGTAAAATAGCTGGCAAAACACTTTGCGCCCAGTTCTTAAAGCTCTTCAAACAGCGAACACCTCAAGTGCCTGTTGAATGGTCAGCGATACATGTGTTGAGTGAGTATATGAGTGAGTGTGCGAGCGTGTATGTGTATATGAGTGTACTCAAGCTCAAATCGCTTAAACACTCGCTGAGTTGCAACTTCTGCTTTGCCATTTTCCTTTTGTTTTTTTTTTTCTCTGCTGCCTGTTCCAATTCCGAATTCCAAGTCGCGAAATGCTGCAAATGATGAGCTGGCAGTTTTTTTCAGAATTTTCTTTTCTATTCTTTTTTTTTTTTTGGCTGGTTCCACCTCAAATATTTTCGTTTTCTTTTAGAGGGGGGGAGCTAGCTGGAATCTGTGCTAGTCAACGGTTGTTTTTCTTCTTCTTTTTTGTTCACAGCACGCCCCACTGACCGCTCACTCGGCTTTATTTGTAGTTAGCTACGCGCCCTCTAAGCCAAATGAAAGAAAGATTCTACGTTGGGCTTTGTTCGCGTCGCCCATTATGAATTTGATTGTCGCAGAATCTGTCTGAGCTGACTCAACTTTCAACAACAGTTCCCAATTAGGCCATCAAATTATTCAACGCCCAACAAAGAATCCAAACACAATGGTCGCACGAGGGTGTGGATCGAAGACGGGCTGAGAGAATGAAGATGAAGTGAGAAAAGTGTATATAGGGCAACAGCTGAGGTCCTCCTCTAGATATCGGGTATTTCAATGGGCTGAAGGAATATTCGAATTACTAGAACTAACGCTCTTTTCATAGGAATTGCAGATACAATGGAGAAATATTTTATTGACTAAAGGAACGGCATATGAACTACAGAAATCGAGGTTTATTGGTTCTTGATGGAATCAGCAGTTATAAGCCCAGTCACAATGGAGAAGCTTAGACGTCATTTATTAGCAGCTGAGTCAGCCCAAGATCAGCTATTCATGGATTTCTATAAATACAGCTTTGCTTTCTACAATTTCCATTTCAAGTTCTGTCACAAAGGCGAACAAGCGAGCGAGCATTTAGCATCCGAAATACTATTTCATTTACAAATTCCACGACAAAAGTTCTAAAGCCATATACAAAGGCCTGGCCTTGTTATAATTCGCATTCTCCATGCCATAAAGATGACAGCAAAAAGAATTTGTAATATTCAGTTCTCTCTTTTCTCGAAACAAAAAAGCAAACAAATTTAAATAACTAACTTGATTAGCAGCTCACGGCTGGCGTTTGAATGATTGAATGATGATGACTCGCGGCATCATGTTGGACATTTATGATGATGAGCCGCAGAAGTGGAAAGCACTTGCCGGAGCTGGATTAACAGCTACACTCCAGCACTTGTGCCATTGTCCGTGCAACGTGTGAAAGTGTTCCCATTTCGAGTGTCATTTCAAGTTGGGCGTAGTGCTCGTCTCTTCTGATTCTTCTTCTTCTTGCTCATTTTTCTTTCTTTTCTTTTTTTTTTTTGGATTTCAACATGCTGCTAAATGATATCATTGCACTTGACGTGTCCAGCGGACAAGAGCCCAGTTCAACTGTATATTAGTGTTTGTGTGCTCATTCGTTGAGCCACTAGGCCGTAGTTTTAATGAGCAGCGTCAGAGCTTTAATTAGACTTGGGCAGCATGCAAATGCCTCACTCCAAGTCTGTGTGTGTGTGTGTGTGTGTGTGTAAGGTATATTTTTGGAGTGTGCGAATGCCAAGTGCCCTCTCTCTCGTTCAGTGCCTCTCCCACTCTCTCTCTCTCTCTCCTCTATCTATCACTCTGTTACCTGCCGCGCTCCATAGAATTTTCTTTTGGAAATTGGAGCAACTGCAGTGAGCTGGCATCGTTTTTTCACTCTGCCACTGCCTCTGCCGCTGCCGCTGCTTGTGCCTTTTGTTATTCACAGCAGCACCACCGCACCGCAGTGGTGGCAGCCGCTCAGCCAGGCGTTGCACATTTGCATAGAGCTTAATGGGAATGCCGCCCAACTAACCTGCCGCATAGCATTGCTCGGCCAAGTTTGTGTCTTAAGTCTTTTGTTTTTCTGTTTTTTTTTTTTCAAATTCGGTCAAGTAATCAAATAGAAAGCAAACATTTATTGTTATTGTAGCTGCAACTTTATATGAACTTATACACATACATACATATATATTAGTGTATATATATAGATAAATATGGCTTTTTTCTGGCTTCGAGGAAGACACGACACGTCATGTTCCTGTCTCCAGATCTTGTTCACTCTCTCCCTCTGTCTCTCTCGCTCTGTGCCTCGCTCTGTCTTTGCTTTTAATTGTTCGTGCTGTAGTTGTTACTTTAATTACTCAGCATGTTATTGCCGTGGATGTTTCTGTTGCTACAGTTGCTGTGGCTGCTGCTGTGGCTGCTGCTGTGGCTGCTGCTGTTGTTGTTGCTGTTATTGGTGGCATGCAAATATATCCGCTAGTCCGTGTCCCGATCTCCGGCTGCCTCAAGCAGCGCAACAATTTCTTTTTGCACTTTCCACTCGCTGTAGCTGCTGCTGCTGTTGCTGATGCAGTCGATTGAATGATGACTTGACGACTTGACGACTTGACGACTTGGCGGCGAGTGCCCCACCAAACTAGAGGCCAGGTGGGCTGGCCGTCTGCTTATTGCCTGGTGGCTGCCAGGGGTCGGGTCGATATGGGCGTGGCATGGCAATACGTTCGCCTGTTTGCTTGTTCGCTTTTCCAATTCTTCATTCTTTTCTGTGTTATTTTGTTTTGTTTTGCTTAGCTTTGCTTCGCTTTGTTTTGTTTTGCTTTGCGTCTATTTTTTTCTCAGCCAGTCAGCGCGTATATCAATAACCCATTAGACGAGCTGCGCGCTAGCTGGGAGCTGCTGCGAGTAGTAGATACCGTTACGCAGCAACTTTTCAGCCAAAGCAAGCGGGCCGGGTCGGGGCCTTCGGTTAGCTAGCGGTTTACTAGCCGAAGAACATGTTGTTGCCGCTGCTGGAAACCAGAATGAAGCAACTGCCAGCCAACGGCATAATGATCATAATGATGATGACAATGCCGCAACAGCAGCAGCAACAGCAACAGCAACAACAACTACAACAACAGCTCTCAGCTGACCATCAAATAAGTTCAAATATGCATTCGCCTGCTGTTCATCTTCAAAGCCAAAGAAAAGTAGCTTAAATTAAAAAAAAAAAAAAAATGAAGAAAATGAAAAAAAAATCCAAAATGAAAATCGAAAAAAAAACTCGTTCTCCGCGCTTGCCCAGCTGCATGCTCGCCCGTAAAGTGCATTTCCCCTGATTGTTATTATGATCAGATTCGGGAATAACTAATAATTAAGGCGCATTGTTTACGCGCAGCGTTGAAAGATGCGGCCGAGATGTGTCCGTCCGATTAGCTGCAGCCAAAGAAAGCTGCTGCTGCTGTGGAGTGGCAGCTGAAAGCGAAGAAGCTTGACTATTTTTGGGGAAATGCTGCCAGATGGGACTTAAAGATTTATGCATTGGTTTTACATGCATTGAGCGTCCGAAAAAAGAAGAAAAACAAAGTCAACAGAAGCAAAAACAATATCTTTCAATTCTGAGATAAGCCAAAACCCACTCATAATGCAAGTCTCAATAAACATGCTTCTAGACAGTATTTGTTATGCTAATTTTGCCTGGGCGATTATTCAGAATAGTGCTGAGAGACCCATAAAGCTCGAATTGAGTTGTAAATTAGCTGGGATTTTCAGGCAGTCTAATGGGACTTAAATATGGATGTAGGTACATATATGCAGACCTACTAAACACTTTGAATTTAAGATCTAAGATCTATAATCAAATTATTTTATATGCTCTTGCTTGAATAAAAAGCAATACATATATATATAATAAATTATAAATAAATATTCAAAATTTAAGACTAGCTGATTTGAACTCGCCACGCCCATCTATAATGTATATAAAATACAAAAGAATACTGAAATACTGAAATAAAGTTATTTAGCTATAGAATTTAGTGTTACATCTAAAACATTATTTTTGGTATTTGTATATTCTATTGTAAGCTCACTTAAAGAAATGCCACAAACTTGAACTAACTGTATTTTTATTTCCATTTCAAATTACAGTTTCATCGACATCACATTTCGAGCTGCAACTTCTAGAGGTAAGTTGCCATCCCGATGCGAATCCATGTCGATGTCGCCTCATCGAGTCTGCGCGAATCGGAGTTCAGCTTCACAGCAGAAGAGAGCGCGATGCGGTTTTGGGCAGCTTTTACTCAACTTGGCACTCAGATGCCAATGGCAGGTGTTGCTGAGCTGCAGCGATCTGCAGTTGATTAACTGCGCTGCAGTTAATGTTGCTATTGGGGGCTGGCAGCGGCAGCGTCTAATCGCTGTTGCTGCAGTCGACAGCCGACAGTCGGCATTGGGCACTGGCCACTCGGCTCAGCTGTGATCCGCTGCTGCTGCTGCTGCTGGGCCTATTTATAAGGCAAAGCGTTGCGCTGCAATCAGTTGGCAATTAGTCACTCAAACTGACTGACTGGCTGATCTGGCTGGGCCGATGTTGGGCCGGTGCTGGGCTGGCAGCAGTGATTGCAACTGTTGCTGGCCATACTTCACAATTAGGGCTGCGTGGCTGCAGATAAATGTCAGTGGTCTTTGGTCCCCACCTAATTGACGATCAGCCGCAAGTTTAGCTTTGGCGGCAGCGTTGGCGGCTTTCAATGACATTGAGTAATGCGAGCAACGCTTAGACAGCACCAACAGTTGCTGTTGCTGCAGCAGCAATAGTTGCCGCCAACAGGCCATTGGACGTTGCTTTTGATTTGTTTGAACCACCAACTGTTGACGACTGGCCAACAATTAAGTGTTGCTGCTCTTCTTCGTCTTCTTATTCTTCTTCTTCTTCTTGGTGCTGTTGCTGCTGACAAAACGAAAATGAATTGCCGCTTTCAAAATAGAAGAAGAAGAGCAGCCAGCCGCACCGAGACAAAAGACAGGCGGCAACAATTCCAGCAGAAACAACGCCCCAACGCCTAGTCAGAGTCGGTCCAGCGCAGGGCGCGTCTCACAATCTTTCTTTCAATTCGCCCGCGCCCGCTCTCTGCCGCTCACCATATAATTCATTATCTGATGCAGCTGTAGATGCATCTTCATGCCAATGCCACAAAGATGCCAAGATGCGTTTAGCTGTCGCAGCCGCACCCCGTCGGCCACATCGTTGCTTGGCCGCTGCCATTGCAATTAATTTCTATGTCTATTTTTAATTCGCCTTTTGATTATTGCTCGGGCAGGCGGCGGCCTCGACGGCCTCGACGGTTTGAAGGCTGCGCTGTAACGGTGCTTGCGGCAGTGGATGCTGGATACAGATTTGTGGGCTACGCGTGTGTGTGTGTGTGTGTGCGTGTTTTGGGCGTAAACGCTGCGCTTCAGCACTTCACATCAATATTATGATGGCATGAAAACAAAAGACTTAGGCAACGAACCCATCACTATTCTGATAGCTAGCAGCAAAAAAAAGACTTGGGCAACAAACTTGCAACTATTTCGGGTAATAAAACAAAAGACTTAGGCAACGAACCTGTCACTATTCTGAGAGTTAACAATAAGAGGCATGGGCATGGGCAGCCAAGCAGCTTGCAACTGTTTTATTGGCACTGTTTTATTGGAAAGCTCTCACTACTTCGATCAATGAAAACAAAAGACTTAGGCAACGAACTTGCGCTTACCGTAACGGTGCTTGCAGCTGTTGCTGCTGCTCGTTTGTGATTTGTGGTCTTGGCGTCAATATTTTGATAACATCTGAAAACAAAAGTCTTTGGCAACAACCGTGCGCTATTCGCTTCACTTGAAGCGAGGCACACACAAAAGACTTAGGCAACGAACTCGCCACAATATTGCACTAATTAAGCTATGCACCAGCCCCCTGACTCTCTCTCTCTCTCTCTCTCTTTCTCGCTCGCTGTCAAGCTGCCTGCTTGCCTAGATGCTGCTTGCTGCTGCTGTTGGTATGAGGAAGTTGTTGCTGCCACAAAACTGCGCGTATCTCTCGCTTGTATCTGGCAACTTTGGGTCTCATGTGTGTGCCACAAATCGTTGACCGTTCTTCGTGCGCAGCACTGGTTTATTTGTTGTTGGTGGCTCGTTTTGTTGGCTGTTTAGCTGTGAGCCTTTATCTCGCTTATCAGCTCGACTCCATCCATTTCCGCTGAGCTTTGTTTGCTCGACTTGGCCACAAAATGCTTAAATTGCATTTGCTCTTTGCCATTCGATTGCTCGTTAGCAAGCCACTCCCAACCAGCTATGAGCTGGGAAAGTGGCACACATTTGCCTGCAATTAGCACACTCGCTCAATTACTTATCGATCAGCGTTCAATTATCGATAAGTGCGAAATTTCATATTTATCTTGCACTTATTTTCAGCTTTAATTGCTTGGCTGCCGTCTGATTTATGTGCTGGCAGGCAAGCGAGCCAGCCACAAGGCAATCTCTCATAAATCGATACAAATTTATCGATTGTTTTCGCCTGCAAATTCAATTTCCCTTTTTTTCTGCGCCTCTCGCGCTGCGTTTTCATTTATTCGCCTGGCTTATTGGGTCATTTCTCATCGCTGCTCGAATTGTGCGCCCTCCGGCCCGCAGCGGCTTCATCATCATCATCATCATCATCGTGATTGAACACGATGATGCTCGTGCTCATTATCGTCATTTAGAAGTGGCAATTGTAAATTTATTGCTTTTGGCTGCCCGCAAGCGTTTATTGATTCAGCTTGCCAATTATTGTGCAAATAAATTCCAAATTGCGTGCGGCAACAACAACAACAACGGCAACAACATCCAGTACTACGATTGCAGCAAACTTGGCCAACGACAAAGTGTTCGCTTCATGAACTTGGCGGAATATTGTTCTGGTTCCTGTTCCTAGTTGTCCAAGCTGCTGCTGTTGCTGTTGTTGCTGTTGTTGCTGTTGTTGCTGCTGTTGCTGCTGTTGCTGCTTCTGCTTCTGCTGTGGTCATTGCCAATGGCTTGGCACATACATTTTTGTACTTTATGGGCAATTTCGAGCGTCCAACAAACAACAAGAACAAATGGCCAACAGCAGCGGTAACTCTAACAGCCAAGTAACGGATACACCCGCCCGGGCAGGGGGACGACGGGGCGATCTAAGAGTTCTGCTAACAATGCGTTCCATTGTGTGGTACAAATTGTCACACAAAGTTCGCTGTTCGGGCTGCTAATGAGCGCAGCACGAGGAGCTTAGCGACCAGGAAGCAGATGATGGCAGAGAGATGAACTGAAAACAAGAGTAATTGGAATAGAGCTGATCCTTGCCAGATTTAAAAGGAGGCTGCTAATGAGAGGCGAAATGGCAGAGGAGGAAAAAGCTTTAAAAGACACGCAAGTCCAAGCAGGAGACGGCAGACAAAAGAAAGAATTCAAGTTAAAACTTAACGAGTGACTAGATGTGAATAGGTGAAGCTGTAGACAATTAGAAGAGCAGAAGATGGCAAGGATATGAAAGAAGAAGTAAAATTAACGTAGCATGGGAAGGAAGCTGGAAAGAAATCTGCAAGTGGATGAGCAGAGAATTTCAGAGGTAGATTTACCATAAGCAGGAACTGGAGCAGCATCCACTACTGAAACAGTAACCATGATGCGGCTTATTTGAATTGCTAGCGAAAGAGTTGGGCTATGAGATTCAAGCAGAGATAGAAGAAGTCGAGGCGAGCGCTAGAAAAGGAGTTGAAGGCAGAGTCCAAGCACTCGCAGCTTGTCATTTGTTTGCGGACTTTATGAAAATGCCAGCGATGGTTGCTAGCCAGGCTGCCAACAATGCCAGCTTCATCTTCGTCTGCCAGCAGCAGCAACAACAACAACAATAACAGTAACAATAACTTGGCCTGCAGCTGCTGGCAGGGGCTGGTGCAGCTCCTCCGGCTGTAAGTGCTGCCACTGCTGCTGTTGAGGCACCTACCCACTGGCAGCTGACAGACTGACAGACTGACAGACACTGGGATTAGCATTAAACATCAGCGGCACTGCCATCAATACGACTGGCGAATGGCCTAAACAAAACAAAACTAAACAGAACCAAACAAAGGCCAACATCGAACGCAGCGCCAAAGTCAAAGTCAAAGCCAAAGCCAAAGCCAAAGCCAAAGACTAAGACAAAGATGTTGCCGATGGCTGGATGGATGGCTGGATGCTGGGCTAGCCAGGCCGCTGTTCTTGCTGCTGGTCGCGAATGTTATGCAATTTTAGCTACTTAATGCCCATCAGTCAATCAGTCAAATGTCTGTCATCACATTTATTTTTCGTTTTTCGCTGACGGCCTGCCGACTAGGCCTGAAAGCTGCCATCAGTCGCAATTCACACACACACAAACACACACAACACCTCGAGTGCAAGATGCTAAAGGATCATAGCCATTGGCTGACTCTATCATTAAAAGTTCTTATTGAAAATGCTGAGATACAATGAGGAGCGATGGCCAGCTTTGGCCTGCTGTCGACTCTGAGCGGGAAAATTAATTATGATTTTCCGTTCGTCTAGCTGTTTAAGGTCTTCTACAGCTGCGGGCTAGCAGAACTTTCATATAATCACGGCTTATCTCCAGCTATTAGCCACAGCTTGGGCAGCAAAGCAATCATCAGACGACACGAAATCCCCGTATGGGCAGCCAGTATCAGAATCGATAGCGTTCCGACCAAAATACACTCGTAGACAATTTGGCATAACAAATGATATTTAATGGTGTGTTAGATGCCGTTTTAGTCAGGCAGCTGCTGTGGTTCATTATGGCCGAGATTTGCACACTTCAGGCAGCATTTTGGGCAACGGCATTAGTACCGTAGGAAACTGGGCAATTGGCTAGGGCCGGCTAGCTGAAAACTGAAAATAGAAAACTGATCACTGGAAATTTAGACGCAATTGGGCAATTGAATTGGGCAGAGAAGCGAAATACACATTTCATTTTGGCCATTAAGTGCACACCATTAGCGATAGCACACACACACATGCATTAGGCCGGCGGGTATCGGGTGAATGGTTGGCAAAACTATCGGATGCCGGATGGCAAAATGGGGGCAGAGCACTGCTGAAGGAATGCCAACGTTGGCGAGAAAGTTGCGCCAGCAGCCATCGATCAATCGATTCTAAATCGATGCGATAACAACCCAGCGCCGCGGAGTCAACCAAATTTAGCAATTTAGCCATAAATGAAAGACCAAATTGCCAAGCTGGCTGCCGTTGGCCACTGCCTGACGGCCCGGCTGACTGGCAGTTTAAGCCTCATTAAAAACGCCCCAAATGCACCCGCTATGGCAGTGACCATCCGCCGTTCGACAGCAGCTCCGACTGCAGCTGCAGCCTTGACTTCAGCCACAGCTCCAGCTCCAGCTCCAGCTCCAGCTCCAGCTCCAGCTCCAGCTCCAGCTCCAGCTTCGGCTTTGGCTTTGACTTCATCTGTCTGTCGGCTGTCTGGTGGCTTCATTATTGAAATGTGCTCATAAAATATGAGAAATAATTGCAATTATTGAGTAGGCCTTTAACAAGCTGCAAAATGCAGCACATCCTCCGATCTTCACACTGCAACAAAAAACTTTGCTACACTGTTTCAAGTTCAAATATTCACAAAGTACAATTAAGTGAAATGCAACATTTACTAATATTGTTTGGCAGAAAATATATTGTTCAAATATTTGGCAGTTGTCAATTAAAAAAAAAAACTTAATGAATTTTCTCTTTACTTGGCATGATTCATTTTAGAGTCTTCATTTTTAAACTTTAGCAAACTTCAACTCTTGATTAAGTTGAGCTTTAAACATATTTTCTCCCTTCAATTCTTTGATAAAAATAAACCAAAACTGCTTAAAGCTGTCATCAAAAAGAAGCTCGACATTTGCAATCTACGAAAATCTCTTAAAGCGAACTTGAAGCTAGCTCAGATCTGGCTTACACCATCTTTAAGCAATGTTAAAGCTCTGCTTGGGCTATCTCAAAGCTGTCTTAAAACTATCTTAAAGCGAAAGCTCGATTAATAGCTTCGCTCTTTGTTGTTGTTTTTCCCTTATTTTTTTTTGTTTTTGCACAGTGTGCGGCATTTGCGTTGCCATTTGTGGCACATGCAGCGCCCACGCGGCCGCCAAACCAAACGCTCAGCCTGCCGAGGTTCGCTGCTGTCCACTGCTCCATGGCATTCGGTTCTCTTAAGTTTTTTGTTGTTATTTCTTCTCTGCTTTTTTTTTTTTGTGCATGTATTTGCATTTTTCATTCTTTTTCCCCGCGCCTTATTCGAGAGACGTGAACGTGGATGTGGACATGGATGCGACTGCAGCTCGGACGTGGCCGCGGACGTGGATGTGGATGTGAACGTTGTTGTGGCCATGGCTGTTGCTTTGGTTTAGTTTGTTTGTCAGACTCATTTGAATGCAGTCGCTATTTATGTTTTATGCTAAAGGCGGCCCCAGAGATAACACGCAACCGGCAACTGGCAACGGCGACAACACCAAATGGCTTCGAGTTCAGCTCACGTCTCTTCAGACCTATAGCTCTTCAGGTCTGCAGCTCTCCAGTTAAGGCCATGCCAAACGAGGCTGGGCTGGCCAGTTAAGATTGTTACCTTTTGTTTGGCTTCAACTCGAAACTCTCGCCCAGGCGGCCTTTTATGGTTACTAAGCTTCAAGTATATATATCTATATATATATATACATATATTTATATATGCAAATAGATCTGCAGATGCCTGCCCTGCCTTGCCTCAACCCCTGACCCAGTCGAAAAGTGTCGGAGCTAGCTTATTGAGTGATCCGTGCAGTTGATGTTTATAAATCAATGGAGAACCGAAACGCACTTAGCACCAGGCAACTGTCCAAACTGACAGACGAACAAGCAGACAAACAGACAGAGGGAGAATGAAACCGTCAGGAAATCTGTTAATCGATTGTGGCCTGGCTGTAGCACGAAAATGTTTACGATCACTGATTATAATATTAACTAGAACCTGTCTGAATCGTTTATATCTAGCACACGTTGTCATTCGAAATCCATTAACAAAGAGTCAATAAGGGAGCAGCAGAGAGGGAGAAGCCAACTGTATTGTAGAGGGACTGAAAGCAGCAAGAAGAAGAAAGAAACTATTGATATAGAAGCTGTAAGGCGATCAAAGTGAAAGATATATATGAAGAAGCTGTTATATAAAGGCATTAGAAAAACACAACTGGAAGTAAAAGAATGCATAATAAAGGTCGAAAATATTTTCGTATATCAAATAGATCAATGTGAGAGAAATACATATTAAATCAAATTAGATAAAATATTTATCAATAGCAAATTGATTCAGATTTCGTATATTGATAGTTCCTGCTCCAATATAATGACCGAATTCCCGTTAGTCACTTGCGATTCGGAAATTGTCGAGAGAAATGCCAAATGCCAAAGAGTTGGAGCATCTTCAACGCTCTCGAGTGGGGCTTAAAAAGGAAGTGCTGCAACAGATCAGCTGTCATTTTCAGAGTTTCAGAAGATGTCATACACACACACACACACACACACACACACACACACATACATACACTTCAAATAGACTGACAATGCAATGACTGCGTCTCATTTGCATATAGCTCAACTATTGCCAACTGAATGTGCATGTGTGTGAGTGTGTATTTATGTATATGTAATTGCATCTATCAATACACCGACTGACTGGCTGGCTGTTGGTGGCCAAGGTTCTGTTTAGCCGGCATTAACGAGATCAACGAACTGCGATAGAGGAATTCAATGTCAGCGCAGGGCAAGGATTGAGCAACGCTGATCCAAGATCGACAAGAGGGCTGGGGCCGGCCACGTTGACATTTGCATCGTTAGAGCAGTTGTTGCAGCGCTTTGTTGCTTCATTAAATAGATGCAGGGAAAATAAAAGAGTAGACGGCTAATAAGGCAGCCCAGCTCAGCAGTCAATCAGCAGGAGTAACTGCAACAGCAACAGCAACTGCCACTGCAACGGCAACTGCAACTGCTGCAGTTGTTAGCCAAATGGCGTTTGCCAGTTGCCACAAACCGGTCAAAATTAACCTACTTAGCCGCACGGCCAGCTGCCGACTCTGTCGCCTTTCCCAAAATAAAGGAACGAAAAAAAGCAGCTGAGCCCCAAACAAATCTTTGATACGTGCCCCAGCCAAGTCCACCGAAGATGCAGCTCGCAAGTTGTTTGGGAATTTTATAAACTTAAATTACAATTTTTGGTCGTCTCATTGCGGTAAATGTGTGCCTAAATGCATTTTTCGTGACTGCTCACGCACACATCGCTAGCCTCCCAAAAAAAAACGCCAATATTTATTTATTTGCATTTACATTTCTCTAAACAACTTATGAAAGTCTCTCATATAGCCAATGGAATATTCGTATTCAGCCTTCTCCCCTGCATACGATAGTTTCTTTTCCCATGCCGAGCTTGGTTCTGTGTAATTATAATGATAATTAAAATATCTGCGGCTTGTAAATCGATCTGAAGCTGAAGATCGTCGACCGTGGATCATGTGAAATTAGTTTCTTGCGATTTCTCCCAGCATGTCATGGATACGTGAACGTAGAAAACTCCATCCAACTGAAAAGCCTTACCTATATAGAGAAGAAATGACAAAGCAATAGAAAAGCAGAACTCGCAGCTCTCTGCCAGAACAAGTATCGTATTTCGCGATTTCTAGTGCGAGTGCGAGTGCGAGTGCGAGTGCGATGTTGTCTGGATTGTTAGATGCCTTCATGCACTGCTAATGGCTGGCCGTGTTTTGAGGTTAACCGCGATGCGAAATTGAAAATCGCCAATGGCAGCAGCAACACGTAAAAGCCCGAACCGCAATCAGGTCTAAGACAAAGCGTCAAAAGAGCACAAACCAAATGCGAAATGACTCGATATCAAAAACCCCTCTCCAGCTGCAGCTGCAGCTGCAGCCACCCAGGCCATCCAGGCTGTTCAGGCTGCCCATTTGGCCAGGGTTAATTGATTATCATGGCTCCGGCTCCCGCCCCGCCGAGTCCCTGTTCCTGTCGCCTGCATGGCGCGCAAATGAAGATCAGCGTCCGTCTCGAGTGCAATGACAAGCGTCACGAGATCAAAGCATATACAAAAAAAAGAGAGACAGACAGAGAACCAAATTAGAATTTGCCATAGGCCAGTCGTCCGACTAACAAGCTACGTAGAGTGGTAGCTAACAGCTAACCAAAATAAAAAAAAAGAGAAGTGGAAGAAGAAGAAGAGAAACAAAATCAAATTGGACGTGACTCTGGCATCTACTCTGGCCGCAGCTTTGTCTTTGGCAGAGTCAACACCAAAAACAGGCCGGCAAATGGCTGGAAAATCAAGTGATTACTGTCTGGCATCACGAGTAATGAAACGTGACTCAAATCGCAGTTAAACACCCCAGCGACACACACACACACACACACACACACAGATACACAGAGAGGGACAGAGGCAAATCCCCCAAACCGAACGAGCTAAAACACGAGGCAAACAGCAATTAGAACAGACCAAACAACCAAGCAACAAGACCAAAACTGGCAACTGGAGGAGCTGCCAGTCAGAGTGGGGGGAGTGGTAGGAGATGTGAGGCTGGGCTGGTCACTGGTTAGAGAACTACATCATCAATGTCGTTGCATGTCAGCCATTTGGATAATGGCGACCATTTGGTGTCGAGTTGCTGTTGCTCCTGCCAGGCCAGTACAGGATTTCGCTAGCTGTTGTCTGTTTGCTATAGGATGTGCAACAAGACACTCCACCTCTCGCCCACTCTCCCTCTCTCTCTCTCTCTCGGGGTTAACAAGAGCAACTGTTGCACCAGCAGCACAACACAAACAGGCCTCAAGGGAGGCAGCGCTGGAGCAGGAGCAGGAGCAGGCGAGGCAGGGTCACTCAATTGAACCTTTGGCTGGAACACACAATGTGCGCAGAGCTATCTATAGATACGAATTAAAGTGGGGGCCAGCCTGCACGCAGTGGAGCCCAGTATGAATAGTTAGATATGGAAAGAGATATACATATACATATGTATGGTATATATATGAGTGCATCAAACATGAATCGGCTGATAGACTCAGCCTCTATTTAAGCCGAGCCTGAAGCATATCCTTCACAAGTGTTGGAGCCAAAGCACTTGGCACAGCAGAAGCAATAGAAATGTTTTAGCTCATCGCGGAATCTGTATGCGGCAGCCCTTGGTATGTGGTATCTGGTATCTGGTATCCGGATATCTGCTGCAGTTGCACTTGGCCCGTTGGCATTCAGCTACGGTTCATAGCCGTGGCTGAACGCTATAAATGGTAATAACCGCATAGTCCATATCCGTTGGGCAATGCCCATGAATTTGCTGGTTGAATTTGCATAAGGTAACCAAATACCTTGGGGTCGGTAAAAGGTTGGGCCCCGTTAGGCCCCAGCTGTAGCTGTAGCTGTAGCTGTAGCTATGCAAATCTGTTCAGCGCGTCCACGCCCAACTGCCAAATGCAACTGCAACTGCAACTGCAACTGCAATTGCCAACTATACTTCTGTATATACGTGTGTCTGTGTGTGTGTGTGTGTTTTGGCCACGTTTCGCTCTGTTTACAGATGCAAAACTGACACTGCAACACCAAGCGCTGGCACTTGGTATGGCATTCGAGTAGCAGGAGTAGCAGAAGAAGAGCAGCTGGCTTAGACCATTTGGGTTCTTAGATATCATCTCGCACACACACAGACACACACTCACACATACACTTGCACTGGGCGGCACGTACTCATAGCTGCTCGGTGGTGTTTAAAATATTTCACTTTTGGCTCTGGCCCTGCCGCCCAGCCCTGCTCTGCTGGCCGCAACAATGCAGAGAAGCTGGCCCGCGTCTAGGCGAGGGCAAGAACTGCGAGTCAAATGTAATTCATGGCATTAAAACACCGAGGCTTCAAAATGGAAAATTGCCATGCATAACAATTTTTTCGCCGCATGCACATACACACACAGACATGTATATGTGTATATACATTTCCTTTTTGTTTATTATAAAGAGCTGCAAAGTGCCCGTTGCTGGGCAGCGGGAACAATTTATGCGAAGCGAACGCAATTCGGTTACAGAGCTCAAAGTTAGCGTGAAACTGGGCCCGTTTGCCAGATTCGCCCGAGTTGATTATGCGTTAAACATTGTTCGTTTTCCCGGGATTTATACGTTTATAAAGCCGTTAGCTTAGACACTGGAGCATTGCCAACCTAGATTAGCTGGAACTGAACTGAGCTGAACAGAACTGTGAGATTGACAGAACTTTCTGAGATTCAATGGGAAGCAGCTGGGCTCAGGATATATTGTGATAGATGTAAACAGATCAACATATCGTATAGATCCATCTAAAGACAATGAATAACTTGAGATGTCCGCACAAAACTTCTTGAAAAGTTAATTATCTAGCCAGAGATCTACACAATTCCACGAATCCTAAAGATAAATCTGACTAGCTCAAAAAAGAAAAGTATAAAGAAACAAATATAAAATAAGAGAACATAAATACAAATAATGAACTTTTCTAATTTAATATGCGGCATCTTCCAATGAAAAAGAACATTAAGAAGAACTTTAAAACTTTATAAACTAGATATTAATATGCTAATTTGAAAATTTTATAAAATAGGCATTGAATCATTTCTGGGTTAATTAACCAAATCTTGTCGTCAATTAAAACTATATCATAGACTATTCCTAGTTCAGCTCATATTCTAGATTGCCAAGATGAAATGAACCCAAGCCAGATCCTGTCTGGAACCAGTTCAATTTGCAGCTAACTGCGTTTGATCCATATGTAAACAGAGTCGACGTCAAATATCACGCAGCTTCTTTATTACAGATTATACTGGCAGGGGTTAGCCCCATCGGTTCCGATCAGAGTCAACATAACAATTGAGCTGGTTCGAGAACTCGAGGAACTCCACTCGCGCAACTAATAATCGTCAGCTTCTATGTACTCTGATGGCCAACTGAGTGGGCAGCCAGAAGGCAGGCAATTCAATTAACTTTCACTATGCGCAGCTCCATTATGATTCTGGCCAAGCAGCTGAACAGCGGCGGCTTTTGCTTCTAGCCGCTGCTGTTCAGCTGCTGTGGCTCTGTCTCTGGCTCTGGCTCTGTGGCTTTTGCTGTGAGGCTTATCTCATCGCCGGGGTCTGCGGCACGTTTGGAAGCGGGCCAGCGCCCTCTATACCCCATATGCCGTACCCTCTGCTCTCCGCCGTGCAGCCGCGTTCTGGTACGTGTCGTGTGTCATTAGGTAACGGTAATTTACCACGACACTGAAGCGATACGCGTTTGCCCTGAAGCAAAAGAACAGAAAACAGCAGAAGAAAAAAGAAACAGTAACTGTAACTGGGCAGAATGATGCGGGCTTTAGCTTAATTTCATGCTCATGCTTTTATTATGCCAATTTGCTGTTGTTTTCCATTTTATGATCTTATTAGAGCCGAAGAAGCGGCTGCCACAAAAGGAAGAGCTCCAGAGGAGACGTAGAGAAACCAGCAAACAAATGACTTAAGCGACAAACGCGCCGTCTAATACAGCTGGCGAAAGATCATTTATCAAATAATCTAACAACATTTTGTTCAGCTTCAGCTCAGCACTAAATCATATCACTAGGAGTTTACATTCAGCTAGACATACATACATATACATATCTGATATTTAAGATCTGCCCTATCAAGCTATGGCTTTGGTTTTCTTCGGGCTTTTGCCGCAGCCAATCGAAGTTTCTTTAAACTCTTTGGCTGTCCATCAATTTTCGCTTATTATTAACCTGTTCAACAACTTTTGCTTTTACTTTCAGATTCTACAACGAAAGCAAATTTTTGTGCAAAAAAAAAAGGTGAGTTCACAAAAAAAAGCAGACAAATGAAAACGCAAAAATGGGAAGAAAAAAGACTTAAGTTATTTATTATTCTTGCATGTTTCGCATTTCATTTTCGTTAAATTTTGTATTTGTTATTTTTCTCTCCCTCTCTCTCTCTCTGTCTTTATCTTTCGACTTTTTTCTTTCGCTTTCAACAATTTCATTGATTTGCGTCGCTTGTTTCGCGACAATTAATTGGAGAATTGGAGAGCAAAGCGAATTTATGATTTACTTGATTCACTTGTGTCGCCACGCATTACCATGCACATAACTCATTTAACATCTTGATGGATACGCGTCAGCATCTCCCTCTCTCCCTCTCTCTCTCTCTCTCTGGCTGTCACTTTAACGACTCGTAGCTAATGGGAAAACGTTAGCGAAAATCGACAGCAATGCATAGCTATGCAAAGTCTTTATGACCCAGGCTGTGTTGAGGCGGTGCTGAGGGGGTGTTGAACTGTTGGGCTTTCCTGGCGCTGTCTTGGCCATTAGCGACGACACGACTTCTGCTTTGGTTCGTTCTATGCCCGCTTCGCTTTCACCGAAATCATTTTATTTATTGAATTCTGTGCATGTCGAGCACGTTTGCACGAACGAAGCGACGGACAGGCCTTGTTTGAGACATTTGGAACATGTACGCGAATATGTGTTGGATAAAAAAAAAACAACCAAAACAAAAAAAAAGTCGCGACTGTCAAGGAACAGCAGCAGTAGCAGCAGCAGCAGCAGCAGTAGTGCAGCCAAGTGCTAAATAAACCAAAGTCTGGGCGGTGGGCGGCAGGGGGAGGGGCGGTGGGCATATGACAACGGCCGGAGCAGCACATGTTGGCATGCCAATGAATTTGAAGCCACGATCCCGGCCAATGTTGTTGCCCCCACTTCGCCTCGCCTCCGCGCTGCCCCCGCCCCTCTCTCGGCCCGCCAAGCTGAGTGGCATGTGAATGAGCCAAGCATTGGAGCTAAAAATTGGTACACAGCGCCGTGTTGCCGCGGCCAGAAATTGTCTGAGGTCGTGCCAACAGCGATGCGCATTATAAATGTACAACAATAACAACAACAACAACAACAACAACCACATGGCCTATGAAAATGAAAATGAAAAGTTCTCAAGCGACAAGAAAATTTCAATAAATGTGAGCCGAAAGGTTCAATAGAAACCTTTTGACAGCGCACGTTGTGCTTTATATGCAGAACGAGAGTGAGATAGAGATAGTAGGAGGAGGGAGAGAGACAACAAGTGAGTGGCAGTGTGGCAGCGACACAGGTTAACTATGTTAGTCTGCTCCACATACAGCCAGAGCCAGAGCCAAAGCAAACAAAGCCAAGCGACAAATTTACAAGAAAAAAATAAATAAATAAACAAGACTCTTGGCAATTAGAGTCTAAAAAGAAAATAAAAGAAAACTAAGCCAGAAGAAATGCCCGCTGAAGTGAAAACCAGAGCAAAGAGCAAAAAAAAAGTTTGACTTTCAACAAGTGAGCGAGAGCGAGAAAGAGAGAGAGAGATAGAGCGAGCAGGTGGGGTAAACCGCAGCGAAATGTTAAGGTGACTGAACAAATTGAATGACCGCAATTGGGTTGTAAAAATAAACGCAACGACACAGAAAACTATCGATAAACATAATAACAATAAAAATATGTGGAGGTTTTAGAAAGACGTATGAAAAA
The DNA here is from genome assembly GCF_001654015.2 of Drosophila navojoa. The sequence goes on from NW_022045994.1 coordinate 55,256, forward strand.
GACAGAAATACTTTAAAGGAGAGCATCGCTGTGTTATCGGTCTGGCATATACTTGTTATCTTTTTTCGATAACTTATCGTAAGAACTGTAGAATCTGAGCGGAATGCTAAAAGCTTCGTCAGAATGTAAAGACAAATCGATACTCGATAAAATCATAACCTTAAAGTTGAATTAGATAATTACATTTTCTCTAGCTATATAACACAAAGCTATCGATAAATATATGCATACCGCTAAGTCCAGTGTTTGACCGCAAAAACTCATTTGCTGACTGACAGCTAGCTTGCTCGGGCTTAGGCCCTAGAGCTTGGGGAAGGGGAAGTCGGCTCAATCAGCGCTGCGCATGTTGCACATGAAACTGGTTTGATTTGGCGGCCAAGATCGCGTCAAATGCCAAATGAGGCGCCCGGCTAAAAGAAAACTCAACAGCCGAAAATGCACTCGTATATCCGGCTGACCCAGAAACACTTACGAATTTGCATGACCAGGCAACTCGACGACTCAACCCGAATCTTGACAGCGAACCAAAGACTCTCTTCCACTTGAGTGTGTCTGTGTGTGTGTGTGTGAGTTGGCAACGCCGACACAGAACTTGGCCCACTTCCATGTGATGTGACCGCCTTTGGTGGCTTGTTGTCGCTGTATGCATGTATGCATGCATGTGTGTGTGTGTGTGTGTGTTGGCTTGTAATCGATGCAACTGCAACACGCTGCTGTCAATAAAAAAATAAAAATAAAAAGAGAAAGAGTCAGTAGCAGCTACAGCTCAAGCACTTTCCAGCCAACGCACTTTCCCAGCGATCAATTGTCGCTATCTTGACACCTGCGCCAACTGGGCCGAGTGCCAAGTGGAACGAGTGCGACTGGCCGACATTGCGTTAATTTATCGATTAGTGCGGCGATAAATGTTTGGTCGGACGTTGATTGAGTGCTGCTTGAAATGCTTATCGTTGAGTGCAAGTGAGCAAGCATTTATCGATAGCTCTTATTGAGTTGATTGATCTATCGAGCAAAGTTGTTAGATTGTGATGTAGCAATTGTGGAATTATCTTTGAAGGATGGATGGGCCTATGGGTCGAGAGGTAAATCGAATTGAGTTGTAAATTTCTAGCTGTTAAGCTGGTTCAATGGAATTAAGAGTTGAAGAACCTATCGATTAGTACTTGTAGTCTATTCATCGATAAGTGCTATACGCACAACATCATCAGACTTTAGCTACTTTTTATTTCACTTGACAGTGAAACTTGCGAAATTAGAGAATCAGAAAAGCGCATAATAAGAAAATCATTTCCGGCAAACTATGAAGTTCACTTCAATGCAAAAAAAAAAAAAAAAAAAAGACAGCAAAAGTACAGAAAGTGTCAGCATTCTATAGAGTTCAGACTCTGGAGTCTGGAGTCTGGAGAGCCCATTCGCAAAGAAACTATGCCCAAGCTCTGCATATTTTCAGCGTTGTCCTCAGCAATTGTGCGTCATTAAGATGCTGCGTCTATGCAGCAGCCTCACGAGAATTGAGCAAACAAAATGCCAAATGCATTATCATTAAGCCCCGATCAAATCATGATGATCAGCCGTCTGATGATGATGATGATGATGATGCGCCTAATGACAGCCCTGGCAGTCGCGTTCGTCCACTTATTCCCTGTCCAGTTGATGCTGCAGTGCCTGGGCAGCTGCTACGTGCGTAGCTGCTGCGGATTATGTGGCGACCTTTCGTGCCAACAATTTGCTGCCCAATTCAAATCGAAATCCCATTGTGATGGGCAGCAGCAAACAGCAAACTGCAACAGCAACAGCAACAACGGCAATAACAATTTGAAGCTGCAACAACTGTTGCTATCGCTTGGCTGATCGGCTGTCTGCTCTCAGCGACTGCAGCGACTGCGACTGCGATTGCGACTGAGTTATGCAGTCATTTCTCAAAGATCTTCAGTTGCCTGTTGCCCTGTTGCTGTTGCTGCTGCTGCTGCTGCTGCTGATGTTGTTGTTACCTGATTTCCGTTGTTGCCGTATTCTAACGCTTATCTCAGGCTCTTAACCAGGTCAACTAACGGCAACGGCCTCAAGCTGTTAAAGCCAACTTAAACAAATAACACTCATTCATTCAGTCGCAGCATCTCTCTCACTCTCTCTCTCTCTCTATCTATCTCTCAGTCGCCCTCTTCCGCTTGCTTCAACTGTCTGCATGCCAGACTCTCTCGCTGTCTCTCTCGCTCTTCCGCTGTCTCCCCCTTTGTAGCTCTCAATTTACGCACATTACGAGCACATTCAATTTTCTTATTGAGTTTTTCCCGCTTTCTTTCAATTCGGCTAAAAACGTCAAACAGGGTCAGGGGCCACGAGCGGCCAAGGAGCAAGGGGCGGGCCACGCTTCGGCATGTTTTTTATTTTTATTTGAACGAGCGGCGCTTTCATTTCGTTTCATTTCATTACATTTCATTGATAATGGCAAATAATTGTTACAAATGCCCGTAATTTCTTTTTCAGCAATTCCAATTGCTGACATTGGCTTTCTAAGCCGATTTGCCTAATAGCGCATACAGTTAGGGCCCAACAGCAACAGCAACAGCAACAATTTTTAGGTGCCAAACGACGCACCCATTGATCTTGGCGCTTAATCTTCCCCGGCCACGCTCATCTTTTTGTTCGCTCTGGTCATTAAAGCCTAATAGCTGCCTAATGAAGCAGCCCCAGCAACAGTTGCTGCTGCCGCTGCTGCTGCGAGCAGCCACAGCAATTTCCATTTGATTGTAATAAATGATGAACAACGGCAACACCAGCAGCCACAGCAGCAGCAGCTGCATAGTTGACCATCAAAACATTTAACGTGCAAAAAAAAGAAGAAGAGAAAAGCTGAGCGTATATAAATCAGCACAAGTTTCTTGCCTAAGTCTTTCGTTGGCCACAGCAGCTGCAGCCCGAGTGTTGTTATTAATGTTTAAGCAAACACATTGGCAAATGACAACAGTGTTGGTGCGATCAATCATGCCACAGCGTGCTCTGCATGCCATTACACCCCTCGGGAATACCCTGTAAATGGAGAGTACACGCATAGGAAATACCCTGTAAATGGAGACTTTCTGCAGGAAGCGACTAACAGTTGGAGGTTAAAGCGGACTAGTACATAGCCTAGTATATAGCTTAAGTATATATCCTAGACTTTATCTAAATCGATAGTATATATTATATATAGCTAGATACATAGATATATCTAATGTAGATAACTTTCATATTGCATATGATTGGACTATACTATATTCTTATAGAGTTGGTATACTTACAGGGCGTCTCTTAGTCGATCAATCCGTATGTCTGTTGTCTTTGCTTTCGCACCATTGACTTAATCAAATGCGGCGCATGCTTCAACTAGCTGCCTCTTTCACTCTGCCCCGTTGCGTGCTACATTTTCAAGCCGCAAATGAGGAAGGTGTGAGTGTGCATCTGTGTGTGTGTGTGTGTGTGTGTGTGTGTGTGTGTGTGTGTAAAATGCCATCAAAATCACACAGAACATAATTCTTAGCAAACACACCACATACGAAACATGCACAATCATTCAGCATGCAACATGGCATTCCATTCCACTGCCAGTTGCAGCGTCACGTGCGGCATTTAACTCCCATCCGCAAGCAGCCGCCGCATCGGCTCCCGCCTCCTGCCTCCTGCCTTGCGGCTCGCCCTCTATCCCGCTGTGGTTTAATTAAATGCTGGTTTTTAAAATTGCAACTGCGAAATGAGCCACAATGGGCCACTTAGTAGCACACACACATGCACACACACACATGCACAGTTGGTCGCATTTGCTTATCGAGTTGGCTCACCGCTGCTGCTGCTGCTGCTGCTGCTGCTGCTGCTGCTTGCTGTGGCATGTTGCCATGTTGCAAGCAAATTGGTCATCTTCATGTGGCATCTTTAGCAATGCCAAAGTTGCCGTTGTTACACAGCTTCCCTCTCGCTCTGCCTCCCTCTCGTTTTCTCTCTCCCTCTCTCTGTGTTGCGCCGTGGCGCATTCAATTATTTCCATGTCCTGATTGTCTTGTCGTGCGGCCGCGCGAGTTTTGCATTTAAAAATAGGCCGCCACAACGTTAAATTGCCACAATTTTTAATGAGCTGTTGCAGCGGCTGCGGCTGCTGATGCTGCTGCTGCTGGTATAGCGCCAGCAACTGTTGCAGCTGGTAAAGTGTCAGGGCTTGTTGTAATGAGCCAATGTCTCGTCTAAAAATACACGCTCACAGAACAAACAAGCCAACAGCCAACAGCCAACAGCAACTGCCTGCTCCGGCAGATAAGATAACATAGTTCAGTCTATCATAACAAGCTGTCATGCAGTACAATTCGATATGTATAAGACTTCTATATATATATAGAGGCGCTGGGATGAGCTTTATTTAGCTGCCCGACTGGCTGGCTTAAAGTCACATTGGAGTCACTTGGAGCTTCATGCGGACTGATCTCAATTGTGGAGCACAAAGAGCATGTCCAGCCCAGCTTGATGCTGAGTGAAAGCATAAAGCTGCTTTAATTAGAGTTAATAGATTTAAGACTGATTTTAAGAGTGCAGCAGATCTGACTTTAATCTCTAAACACATTAAATCTGAAAGCTTAAAGCTTTCACTATTGATGCCTTACTGCCAGTCAAGCTGCGGGCTTACAGAAAATTAATTAAGGATCTCACTCTCTCTATATGTACATACAGATATAACTTTCCATATTTATTATTCATATTTAGTATTCATATTCATTATTCCTTATAACAACTGGCATAGTGCTGGAAAACAGTGTTGCAACGAGCCGTAAGCAGCGTGAGAAGAAGCTCCTCCTCAAGTAAAACTCCCTTGTAAATCTTCTTAAAATAGACTTTTTTGTAAAGTGCTTAGACAGCTAATATGATGCATTAGCCAGTTACAGAGCCAACTCTTTGAGATCTTTGAACATATTTCACTGCACTTCATAATATACTTACTCAATTATCACATTGCCCAGATACAAAGGCAGCTCTTTCAAGTACCTGAGCATATTTCATTTCGTTTACTTGGAGCACTCCGCCGCTAATCACTTTCATTTGTTGCATTGGTTCAATAGATCAAATGGCCTGTCATAACATGCGTTTTGCTTGTTGGCTTAAATGGGCGGCAGATGGGGCAGGAGGCGGCGGCGGCGGCGGCGGCGGCATTGTTGTGGGCCGGGCTGGGCTGAGGTCAGCGTTTGCAATTAATTGTAATTTGTGAGCGCATTGAAGCCGCGTCATCATCATAATTGCCATAAATCATGCAACGCTGCACTTGCACCACTTGCAGCACAGCTTGCCCTAACTGCCACAAGTGCTCATCTGCCCCACCCCCCTGTCAGCTGCATCTTCGTTTGCCGCATTCCGCAACTCAAATGCGCTCTAATGACTCCTGTTCTTTGTTGCCTCTGCTGCTGCTGCTGCTGCTGCTGCTGCTGCTGCTGCTGCTGCTGGCTAATGGCTTTTCGTGGCATAACTTCCGCGTACCCAAGCTGGCCAAGCTGGCTGTGGCAGCGGCGCGGAGTGGAGTCGTGCTGGCTGCCGCTTCCACGAATGAGCCGCGGCCCACACAGCTGATCGGAATCAAGTTGCCAAACATGCGCCCAGACAATTGAACGATCGATTGTGCGCTCCTCCACACCCACAATGCCAGCTACCCATCTCGCTTTCGCTGTCGCCCCTCTCACTCCCTCTTGCTCTCTCTCGCTCTCTTTCTCGCGCTGACAGCTGCATTTGCATGCTGCAGACAATCGGTTGGCCATTCCAAGAAGAATTTATGAAATGTGTGACCCAACATCGAGTGCCCCTAACAGTCGCAGTCGAAGTCGCAGTCGGCGTCGGCGTCGCTATCGTCGTCGCAGCGTGGGCAATGCCACACCCGTTTTTTAGCATTTTGTTGCCCGCATATCTTGCGCCTGCATCAGACGAACGCGCGATGCACTTTCAAATATGTTTGGCCCAGACCAGACCAGCCCTCCGCCTCCTGCCAGCCCTCTCTCTATCTCTCTCCGCCACTGATCCATCTATCAGCAGCTGCTGCCCGTATCCCTATTTCTTAAGTGTGGCTAAACAACCTTGGGGCAGGCGGTGCTCAAGCCTGAGCCTGGCCACATCCTCAGTTCAGTTCAGGCTAGCATGTGATATCAACTTGTTATGCAATAAATTTCCGGTTCTAAGCCACAATAGCAGCGTGCACACACACACACACATAAATAGCTTTGGCCAGCGGCAGGCAATCAGCCAGCCGCGTACCTGGTCCAGCGCCTTTCTCTGCGCCTCTTTTTTCCGGCCAGTTTTATTTTATTCAGCCGTTTTAGTTTTTTTTCGGTTTCGATTTGCACTTTTGGCATGAAATTCGCAGCGCTGGCCACTAAATTGAACGCTGCTGCCACTGCCACTGCCACTGCCTCTGCCACATGCAACACCTGTGGCACATCCCGGTCAGGCCACATTGTCCATGACAAGCAGCCAGGCAGCCAGTCAGCCCGTTTCTGTTTCTCTTTCAATCATAATGTGCAGCGCCTGATGCCAGCGACGGGGATGGAATCCAGAGCTGGACTCGTTTTTAAGTGGGTGTCAACTTTACAAATTAGTAACGGCATTTAATAGCATACACATATGAAAAGACATAGCGTGAGAGGGAGTGGGAGGGATAGAGAGAGAGAGAAAGGTAGAGCTGTATCTAACAAAACAAGTTTGTGTTCTAAGTCATTTGTTTTTCGTGCAATTTCTTTGGAATTATTTGTTAGATTATATATGGAAATATTATAATATGCAATATTTAACTAAATTATTTACTAAATTGAGGTTTATAAAATCATTTTATTTGAGAATATCAAAAGAAAATATAAGCTACGGAATAGTATAACGATTTCACAAGGGAAGAATAAGTTCGAATGGTGTATAAGGTATAATATATTGATTTAGATATTAAATTTAACTTCATTGCAATATTTGCTGCATTCAGGCCATATAGGAAGCAGCTGGTAGCTATAAATAAAAGGATAATGAGCGGATGCATTCGTGTCGTAGCCAAAGGCCCCGCCTTGATCTTATACGAATCACGCCACATCCCTGAATAACATTAATTAGTATATTCACTAACATTGCCCTAACATACATCATATTATCTTATAGGCAGCATAATCAGCCACATCCCTGACTAACTATTATTAATATATTAACTAACATTGCTCTAACACGTATCATCAAATTATATTATTATGGTCCGCAATGGTTTGCTGGAGGTGCTAGAGCCAGGTGGCAGATGGGAGCCGCAGCCATTGGCGTCCACAGCCTGTGGCAATGTCACAGCCTTGGCTCAGTTTCGGTCGCTGTCAATGCTAATGCGATTTGCCAGTCATTATCCAGCAGAGGCGCTGGCCTTCCAGCCTCCGCTCGGCTTCGTGCAGCCTGCAACTGGAATTTCGCATTTAATTTGCACTGGATTCTTACCACTTACCTGGGATATGCATGTGGTCCAGGTGGCGGAGCAGAGCATTTAGCTGCATCAGCGAGAGATCGCTTCGTGCTGTTAGCTTCGCTCACGCTTTTCTGCCATCTATTCACTCCTTTTTCTTTTTTTAATTATAACTTTTAATATTTTCACACACACACACACTCACACGCACACACAGAGGCAGAGTCGGGCATGATTTTGCTGCATGCAGCTGGCAGCTGGCAGCTCGTTCAGGTGTTGCGGCTGCGCCTGCGCCTGAGCCTGCGCCTTGACATGTTTTGCGATGCTCCATTGTTCGATAGCAATTATTGCAATGCACTTCTATTGCGTTGCGAAACGGGGCAATGGAACTGGGACTCGGCGTGTCTATAGGCGAAACACACGCAAAGTCATGCGCAAACACACATAGAGAAAGAGAGAGAGGGGGGCATAGAGTTTATGGCAGGTGCTTCAAGCTGAACGCTTGCACGTTGCGCATCTTTAAACTGCGATGATTGAAAATTGCATAATTGCAGCAAGCAGATAAACGCACACAGTGAGAGAGAAAGAGAGAGAGAGAGAGAGAGAGAGAGAGAGAGAGAGGGTTAGACACTGCGCACATTCACAAATGCACTCATTCACTTAGACACTCGCGTGTTGTGACAACAAATTGCAAAAATATGAAAAGGCCTCCATTTCCGCCGCCAATCGAGTGGACAGTCGGCCAACGGGGTGAACAGATTGCAACGCCAAAGGTGTAAGGCCCAGACATCCGTCTGCACACACACACACTTACACACACACTCAATCGCACGAGAGCCATGAATGCGACTAGAACAGTTTGCATGTTCGATACGAGTCAGGCCTCGAGTTTCGAGTGTTGGCTAAATGCAAAAAAGAAAACAAAGAAAGGAGAATAGCTAAACAGAAAGAGATGCCAGCAAGAGTGAGCGAGAGAGCCAGCAAAAGGAAGTGAGTTAGCTGGAAAGTCAGCTGCATGTGAGGGTTTTTCTTCGAAACTTTCAAAGATTTCTATTCAAATTCCAATTTTCAGTAAATGCCAAGCAGTGTTGGCTAACACTTGAATATCAGTTCGGTAGTGCTGAGTAAATTGCCAATATTTAGGTCATATTTTAAAATAATCAAAGCTTCAGCCTACATCAAGACATCAACTAGTGTTCCGATTCCACATTCCTATGACGGCTATCAGCTGCTACCTGCATGCCCATAAATCTCTATCCACTCTTCACACTCTCTCACTTCAATAAACTCATCGAGATGAAAGACACCAACAACAACAACAATAAATCGAATCTCTGATTCGATCTGATTGACACGAATAGCTCGAGGGGTCGGCTAACTGCGCTTCTCATAATTACATATTGATATTTCTATTTATATTTATAGAGCCGTGATAGAGCCGTCGCTTAGACTAATTAAAACTGTAACTCCTCTGGCGTTTACATATATACATATATGTATGTATGTATGCATGTATTGATGTCTATTTGGTCTCTCGCCTTTTCATCAATGAAGAAAAGATTAGAAAAGAAAAGGCAAACAAAAAAAATGCCGTTGAAGCTTGCAAATTTCGTTTCTTTGTTCAAAATATATTTTTGGAGAGCCGTCTCTCATTTCATTTTAATTGAGTTAATTGCATATTATTACTTTCACTGCTTTGTTCTATTCGCTTTGTCACTGTTAGTTTTTTTTTCGGTTGAGCATCTAATTTACCGTTTCTTCTTTCGCTAGTTTGTGTATTGTTTCATGGTATTTTTTATATGAACAATTATAATGATTCATTTATGTTTGATTCCTCTTCGTTTCTTCATCTCTTTTGCGGCTCTTTTTAACTTTTGTTCGTAAGCTTTTCTTTTTGATTGGACTAACGGAGTGACCTTTGACGGCTTTTCTTTTCGCCTCCTCTTTGCTTTGTTTCTTCTAACGCTCGTCTAATGTTGCTCATGTGTTGCTGGTGCTGTTGCTGTCGCTCTGCTTCTGCTTCTGCCTCGTCTTCATCTTCGACTTTACCTTCTTTCAGTACTAACTTGCAACTGGCCGTGGCATTCACTTGCTCAGCTGCCTCGTAATTAGAGGCCATACGCGAGGAGGAAGTAAACGTGCCTAATGATAACCTTTAGCTTGTTGCCTGCTGCTCAGCCACAGGGCGTCCAAGCTCACAGAGAAAGAGAAAGACAGTGAGAGGGAGAGAGAGGGGGAGAAGGAGGGGGAGGGGGAGAGAGCGCGGTAGGGACAGGCCAAACGTAGTGAGCGCCGGTTCCCAACCTCCCCCAGAACATGGCCATTGCCATTGCCATTGCCATTGGGGGGCAAGCGTACAATTTTCTTGATTGCCGGTTACCCGGCTCTACATCATCCATCTAACTAAGTACGCGCCACTGACCAGGCCGAGCAGCAGCTAACTGAGCCAACAGCAGATTGGGATGAGTACACTCAAGCAGCCATACTCCGAGCTCTGTCCAAGATCGTGGCAATACGAAAACCCACACCCATTCCCATTCCCATTCCCATTCCCATACTTGCGTTCACAAGCCAACGCAACGCATATTGCACTCATATTTTACTTCTTATACCCTGTACTGAATCGAGAAGGGATATTATATACAAAGTGAGCATACATAGCTAAAGTTTTATCTATATTAGGAGCTAGGTTGCCTGAAAGCGATGATTCCATGCCTAGATACATTCATTTAAGCGAAATCGATAAATATCGATTCTGGGTTGAGATAGTTTCTAGCTGCCTGGTGCATCCACCAATACAATAAGTATCGAATACCGTTTGAATTCTAGTTACCTAGAGTTTGAACATATAGATTTGATACCACTTTATATTTTGGTAAATGGATAACTTCCAATTGAGTTAGATCTAATTAACCTCAATTAATCAGACAAATCGGTATATCTGTCGATTGATTGAACTTATTCCTTGAGATATCGCCCTCATATCATCACGCTGTATTAACATCAGAGCTTGCTACAGGGTATCTGCAGATCGTGTATGCTGGCCATTAGCACATTCGCTTGTTGTTTTTATCAGCGTTAGTTGCATTCGCACTGATTGAACGCTCCGGGTTCTGGTCAACGCCCACCAGTGCGTCAATGTGGTGCGAGCACCGTCACAGCCCAAACACTGGGAGCATTTCGGTGGTGCTGCTGCGTGGCGCCACATATGCACATACATACATACATACATACATATGTACATATGCATGTGAGATGTTGCAATGGCAGCAGCTGCCGTTTCCTGCCAGCTAGAGGCGACATTTAGCAGCTGATTCGAGCTACCAGTGCCAAGTGGCAACAGCAACAACAACATCAATTGCAATTACAGCCAACAGCAATTGCAGCAGAAATGTGGCAGCCGCATTGTCGGTTGCAAGTCAAATTAGATGTGAGCTGCGCTTAAGCCAAGGACGCCCCAAAAATAAACTCAATTCGGGCTATAAATAAACCAAATCGTGAACAGCACTTGCCATTTACTATTTACCACTTGCCACTTGCCACTTGCCAGTTGCCAGTTGGCTAGTTGGCTAGCAGGCAACGCGGTGGCAATGACGTCAAATGCGCAACGCATGCGCTCTGCATTTTATCTGGGCAAGCAGATCGCTCGACTGTGGCCATGTAATTGGCTCCCTGTGCACTGCTGCAATTCAAACGCATTTCATTCTCAGCCGCAGCTGCTGCAGATGGGATTCTCATGCAGATTGCCAATTGTACAACACGAACTAGCAGCAGGCAAAAAAAGCAAAATAATAAAAAACAGCAACAGAGCTAAAAAAGAGGCGACTCCCTACGATGCTGCTGTTGCTGTTGTTGCTCTTGTTGTTGCTGCAGTTCTTGTTGCTGTTCTAGTTGTTGTTCTTATGGCTGTTGCTGCTGCTGCAGCTCTTGTTGCTGCTGTTGTTGTCGCTGTTTTTCTTTTAGCTGCTGCTGCTGTCGCTTTGGCTGAGAACACGCTACACATTCCGCGACCTCTGCTTGCCACCTATTTCATACATTTGTTGCTGCTGCTCCTGCTGATGCTGGTGCTGCTGTTGTCGTTGTCGTTGTCGTTGTCAATGTTGCTCATGTTTGCCATGTTGCTGCTGCTGCGACTGCTGCTGCAATTGGACACGGCGGCAACGATTGCTCGCATTCGTTGCGCGCGCTCCCTGAGTTAATATTGTTTGTAATAGCCACGTTCCCTACGCTGTAATCAGTCGAGAGACCCGCGTCCAGCTGCCCGCCTCGCCTGGCCCCGGCAATAAAATAAATGCAGTCGTATAAATAATTGCGCTTGGCTGGCTGCCCACTTGCCTGGGACAGTTCAAAGCAAACAAATTGAATTGAATATGTTAATATAATTGCATGGCCCATGCCGTCCGTCCGTCCGTCCGTCCCAGGGGAGCCAGGGTGCCCCATCATTGGGGGCGTTTAAGAAACCATAAATTGAATGGCCAAATGATTGCTTGAAACGCAACGCCGGCTGCTCATCGGCATTGCTATCGCTAATCGTTATCGACACTCTGCTAACAATATCGTTTTGCACACAAATATGGCAACGCTGTCAATGGACTTCCGCATTTCCATTTGCGGCACTCGAATGCAAATGAATACATTGCGCTGATGAGCTGAAATAGTCTTGAATAACAAGTGAATTAAACAGCATTTTATGCTCCATAAACAATATGAGTGCGAGCCATGCCTTGATGGAGCTACTCCACAGAGCTGCAGTGGGTGCCTGGAAAGACTTTTTCCCCATTTGAAGTTTTATGTTTGCTTTGATCTAAAGCCGGTATTCCGGTATTCCTCCATGCATAAAAAAAAGATCATATATGCATGATCTTACCTTGGAACTCATCTTACTAGATTCTTAGATATGGATAACTTCAGATATGATTCTTTTTTTTTAATACTAGAAAAGCCTAGTCATAAGTATTGCAAATGGAACCAACAAAAGGCAGCTTAACTACATTTAGACACAGTTAGATAAAAAGTTAGTTAGGGCTTTGACTCACGGCTCTCGACAGATAATACCCCAATGTACTTGCAGTCAATTGACAGGTCCGCTTGATTGATTCAACAGGCCAGTGAGGGAACGAGCGAATGAATGGTGGTGATAATCGTGTGAGTGCGCACTTGAATCATTCATGCACTCGAGTCGTGAATTCGTTTGCGCCATTAATGCGAATGAGTTGGCAAGTTGGCAGCTGGCGTTGGCAGGGCTTTCGCTTTTCAGTGAGCCCGCTTCGCCAGCCAGGTCAATGTGCGCGCCCCCGCATCTGCCCCATTTGTGGGGGTCAGCCGCAAAAAGCAATTTGCAGCACGCTCGACTGGAAGCCGCAGGAATGTCAGGCCCCAGTTTTTCTTCCAACTTTCGAGCATTAGAATTCGCTAAACCGCAAATTGTCGATAAGAGAAAGAGAAAGAGAATGAGAGAGAGAGAGAAGGAGCGGTGGGGTGGGGAGAGCTGGATGAGCGTACAAGTGGAACGCCGCTCCATGCCATTTGTAATTTCCGTCCGGGCAGCTCATTAAACGCTTTGCGAATGCAGGCAACGAACTGAAGACAAAAGTCTTGGCCGTTTGTTCTTATTGGTTCGCTGATTCGCGACTCGGTTAAGCGTGTAATGGAGCGGATGTATAGCATGGCTGTCAACACTCGCCGCCACCAAACGCCACCTGGCGGCCAAGAGAGATCCACTAGCCACGACTAATCGGCGTTTCTTCTTTTCCAATTCTTTCACTTGCAGATGCAAACCGCAGCAAGCAACAGCAGCAGCAGCAGCCGGAGTCGAGGCAGCAAAACACACAGAACGATCTCTAACGGGATGCTGCTCCTCGCGCTGGGACTGGCCGTGCTGATGGCTCTGCCCGGCCAGGCCGCGGCACGCATGGCCTTCGAGAAGCTGACAGACTACGATTTCGCCGGCACCACGTACTACAGCGTCAAGAATCTGTCGCTGTACGAGTGCCAGGGCTGGTGCCGCGAGGAGGCCGACTGCCAGGCGGCCGCCTTTAGCTTTGTTGTGAACCCATTGTCGCCGTCGCAGGAGACGCACTGCCAGCTGCAGAACGACTCGTCGGCAGCCAATCCTTCCGCAGCGCCCCAGCGCTCCGCCAACATGTACTACATGGTGAAGCTGCAGCTGCGCAGCGAGAACGTTTGCCACCGCCCGTGGTCGTTCGAGCGCGTGCCCAACAAGATCATCCGCGGCCTGGACAACGCCCTCATCTATACCAGCACCAAGGAGGCCTGTCTCTCCGCCTGCTTGAACGAGAAGCGCTTCATTTGCCGCTCCGTCGAATACGACTACAACAACATGAAGTGTGTGCTCAGCGACTCAGATCGCCGCAGCTCGGGTCAGTTCGTCCAGCTGGTGGATGCCCAGGGCACGGACTACTTTGAGAATCTGTGCCTGAAGCCCGCCCAGGCCTGCAAGAACACGCGCTCCTTTGCCAACGCACGCATGGGCGTCTCCGAGGAGAAGGTGGCCCAATACGTCGGTCTGCACTACTACACGGACAAGGAGCTGCAGGTGACCTCCGAGTCGGCCTGCCGTCTGGCCTGCGAAATCGAGTCGGAATTCCTGTGCCGCTCCTTCCTCTACCTGGGCCAGCCCCAGGGCGCCCAGTACAACTGCCGTCTCTATCACCTGGACCACAAGACCCTGCCCGACGGTCCATCCACCTATCTGAATCACGAGCGCCCCCTGATCGATCACGGCGAGCCCATTGGCCAGTACTTTGAGAATCAGTGCGAGAAGTCGGCAGCAAGCGCTGGCGCTGGCTCTGGCAGCACTCCACCCGGCACGCTGGACAAGATCGACACTCTGCCCGTCAGCCTGGACACCATCGAGGACCCCAACCTGACCAACATGACGCGCAACGATGTCAACTGCGACAAGACCGGCACCTGCTACGATGGTGGGTGATCCTAGCTACACCAAATGGAGCCAGGCTCTAATTGAATCTCTCTCTTCTCTCTCTCTTTGGGTACCTCCTCCCACCCTTAGTTTCCGTGCACTGCAAGGACACCCGCATTGCCGTGCAGGTGCGCACCAACAAGCCATTCAACGGACGCATCTACGCTCTGGGCCGTTCGGAGACTTGCAACATCGATGTGATCAACTCAGATGCCTTCCGCCTCGATCTTACCATGATTGGACAGGACTGTAACACACAGAGCGTGGTAAGTGGAGGAGTTCAGTTAACGAATCGAGACAGCTGCCTGCAATAACTTCATGAATGTGCTCCCTAGACCGGCGTCTACTCGAACACGGTGGTGCTGCAGCACCACAGCGTCGTGATGACCAAGGCGGATAAGATCTACAAGGTGAAGTGCACATACGACATGAGCTCCAAGAACATTACCTTCGGCATGATGCCCATCCGCGATCCCGACATGATTCACATCAACTCATCGCCCGAGGCGCCCCCACCAAGGATTCGCATCCTGGACACACGCCAGCGCGAGGTGGAAACTGTGCGCATTGGAGATCGTCTCAACTTCCGCATCGAAATACCAGAAGACAGTGAGTACATCAGCTTGGCTGTGCCTAGCAGTCTAGATCTCATTGCTAATGTTGCCTCTCTCGTTCTCAGCTCCCTATGGCATCTTCGCTCGCAGCTGTGTTGCCATGGCCAAGGATGCACGCACCAGCTTCAAGATCATCGACGACGATGGCTGCCCCACAGATCCCACCATCTTCCCCGGCTTCACCGCCGATGGCAATGCGCTGCAGTCGACCTATGAGGCATTCCGCTTCACCGAGAGCTACGGCGTCATCTTCCAGTGCAACGTCAAGTACTGTCTGGGTCCCTGCGAGCCGGCCGTGTGCGAATGGAACATGGAATCGTTTGAGTCTCTAGGAAGGAGGCGTCGTCGTTCGATCGAGAGGTGAGTATTCAATGAGTGTTAAACAATGCTAGACAATATATAAATATTCATCCCCCTCTTTCTCTCTTCCCCATTAGCAACAACACCAAGAGCGAGGATCATATGAACATTTCTCAGGAGATTTTGGTCTTGGACTTTGGTGATGAGAAGCGTGAATTCTTCAAGGCAGATCCAAGCACGGACTTTGCCAAAGGTAAATAACTGATCTATTACTATATGATATAGAAATTAATTTACATGGGCCTTATCTAAATGGAGTTCTATAATCATATTTGTTTCATGTCTCACCAACTTATTTCTACAATATGCAAGCTTACTTTATGTCATTCTCTTCCTCTAACCTAACCTCAAATACCAATTCTCTTACCATCTTAATCCCAACAATTGGAGACTCTTTTTCTCTTCATTCCTTTCATTCCCATACACAAGAGAGTAACATATTCTAATCATTCCATCTCTTTTCCGCCTACAGACAAGACTGTTACCATCATCGAGCCATGCCCCACGAAGACGTCTGTGCTGGCGTTGGCCGTTACCTGCGCGCTCATGATCCTGCTCTATATCTCCACATTGTTCTGCTACTACATGAAGAAATGGATGCAGCCGCACAAAATCGTAGCATAAGTTAAGGCGGGACACAATTCTTTATGCAATGTGTAGAAGGAGCAGTAAAGAGAGGAAAAAAAGAAAACAAAAACCATACAGAACCCACAAATTGTCACCATTCCATACAGAGATATATACACAAACATACACTACCACACATTCACGCCTACTCTCTCACACGCTATGTCTATTTCTCTCGCCTATGGCACGCTTGTCAGCGCTCAGCGCTCTCTCACGAGAGAGAAACCGGCAACGAGAGCAACAGTGCAGTTAATTAGGAAACGGAGCCTTAGCTTCGGCTTGCAATGGAAAACAATTTAAAAAGAAGAAAAACGAAAAAACAAAATAGTGAGAAATTGAGAACAATGAGGATAAAGAAAGTCTCCACAAACACACACACACACATATATACACATAGAGCAGCTGCCTGGCAAGCGTATATTTTTTGTTTTTTTTTTTTTTTGTGAGCATTAATAACTATATATACAATTTATTTATTTATATTTATTTAGATTTAGAACGTGAGTTAATTTGCAGCAGACTGGCTAGGCGAATGTGCCAGCCTTAGCCTATTTTTTTATATAAACTTATTTTCTAACGTTTAGTAGACAAAACAGAAAGCGAATTGCACATTTACATTTAAATGCGAATATTAATTTAACAAATTTTTCAAATGAAAAAAGAAATGAACGCGAAGGAGGAACTGCGAGCGCGTACTTTCTATAAAGTTATGAAAGAGACGCTGAATCGTAAAGCCAAGTAGCACCACGAGCACGTGACAGAGACAGGGACAGAGGTATGGAGTGAGCTTTAAGCTCTAACGATCGTTCGCTTTTATAACTTGTATAGAGACTGCGGCCGCAGATGCACATACTCACACACATATACACAGACACACACCCACTCATGCAAGTCCTACTAATTTCCCATACACACACACACAAATACAAACGCATACACACACGCACATACTCACATTTATTTAATATAACAATATAAAATAAAAAACAAAAAAAATATATATTAAAAAAATGAGAAGAAAGTTTAAGAAGCAATTAAAGGCAATAAAACAGCAATAACAAAAAAATGAGAAACAATAAAAACGAGCGATCAGAAATGAAGCAAAAATAACTAATTTCATAGTTTGTACAATGAAATTGTGCTTAATTGTATTGCATTTATTTAATTTAAATCTATTTATGATAATAAAGAATGATAATACAAACGAAAATGCGTCATCTCTGCCTTGAAAGTTGAGTATCCTCAGATGCTCAAAACTTGTTTAATATTTCATTTTAATTTTATACATATGTCCAATTGGACTTTTCCCAATTCCAATGCACAGCAAAAATGAATTTCCCATTAAAGAAAAAACAGTGTTTTATTGAAGTTTTTAATTTATTTTTTTAAACCAATGGTTCGTATTGAGTAAGCGTTAGTGACAAAAAAAAAGAGAAATACTTGATGAAGTTAAGATATTTTGTTTAGCATTTGACTCTTGTAGCAGCGCCTGCAGTTAGTTCGATAAGTTATCGAATCGGCGATAACGACAATTCATACTTATTTGAGTTCTGGTTGTTGCGGGTGCGTATGCTGATTTGTTTGTTTGATTTCTTTTGAGAGTGCATGTGTGTGTGTGTGTGTGTGTGTGTAGTTTAAGTTAGCCTGGTTAATATTAAATGAAACTCAGAGAGGCGACACCAGCTAATCAGCACTAGCCCTTGAGACTGGTCATGCCCGCACGCATCACCTCGTCAACGAGCAGCAAATTGCTGGCAATGATGGAGCAGGAGTTGAGGATCTGCTTCTTGACAATGTAATTGTCATAAACGCCGAGGTCAGAGGGTTTCATGGGCTCGCCAGTGGACAGGTCAATGCCGACCAGCTCCGGGCTGAGTCTATCCTCAACCGTCAGCTTAACAATGGTGTCCTGAGCATCGTAGCCGCTGTTGACAGCCAGTGTCTTTGGAATGACCAGCAATGCATCGGCGAACGCCTGAACGGCCAGACGGGCCTTGCCCTTAACACTGTCCTTATACTTAACCAGCTCGTTGTAGGCGCGCACCTCGAAGGCGCCAGCGCCAGGCACCAGGGCCTTGTCGCCAATGGTATTGTTGATGGCGCGCAGACCATCACGAATGGCGTCCTTGATCTGGGTAATGGTGTGCTTGTTGGGGCCCTTGATCAAAATTGTCACCGACAACGGATTCTTGCAGTCCTCCACGAAAGTGTATTTGTTCTCGCCGAGAACATGCTCGTACACGGAGCCAGCATAGCCCAGATGCTCCTCCTGCAGATCATCGAACGAGTTCATGGCAGTGCCACCGCAGGCAAGAGCCAGACGCTCCATGTTGCGGCGCTTAGCGCGACGCAGAGCCAGAATGCCCTCCTTGGCCAGAGCGTCCAGCGAAATGGGATCAATGCCCTTCTGGTTGATCAAGACGAAACTTTTGTTGGTGCCATCGCACACGGCACGCTTCAACTGGATGACCTTCTTCACGCGTTGGTCAATGAACTCACGCTCGGCACGCACAAAGGCCTCACGCTCCGCGGCCGTTTTGTAGAAGAAACCCGAGTTCACCTCGGCCTTCTCGTACTCCAGCGAGACGTTGGCAGTCAGGATGTAGGCGTTCTCCAGGCGCTTGGGCATATCGGGATGACGTGCTCCATGATCCATGACCAAACCGCGCACCAGCTGTGTGTCCGTGTCGGTCTTATGCTGCATCTCCATCAGCTCGACCATGTGCAGATCGATGGGTACCTTCTTATCGTTGGAAATTGTCAGCACTGCATCAACGCAAACCTCCGTCAGCAGGTCTGCAAGCAGCGGATGCACCTTGGTTCTTAAACTAGTGTTGGCAATCTCCATCAGATTCTTTTTGTTGATATCGACTGGCACCTTGACATTCTCGAGCACTTCCAGCGCCTTGTCGCGTGCCTTCTCAAAGCCCTCTGCCATGATGCGTGGATGCAAGCCCTCCGACAAATAAATGTCGGCCTGTTTCAGCAACTCGCCGATTAACATCACCGTGGTGGTGGTTCCATCGCCTGTGGAATCATCCTGTGCTGTACTCGCACGTGCAATCATCGATGCAGTCGGATGTTGGATTTGCATATCATGCAGCAGAACGTTGCCATCCTTAGTGATCTTAATGTCTCCAGCGCCGGAGACCAGCCTGCAAGAAATTATTAATTTAAGCAGAATTAAGATAGGTTTAAGGCTCATACCGATCAATAATATATATAATTTATAGATTTAGCATGTATCCTTATGTGCATTACCCATTCACTGACAAGTTTTGATAATAAATATTATCTAGTTATCGATATTTATCTATCATCATGTGCGAATGTTCGAGAATCCAAACAAATTATGACTCCATATGTTTGTGTGGGCTCGCATATGTATTAGTGCATATGTGTGCGTGAGAGCGCGTGAGGTATGACACTGACAAAAAAAGCTGTATGAGCATGTCGATTTGCAGACGCTCAGAAAGCAAATTTTGTTTGAAAATGTAACATACCGAATGTTTAAGCATAGGTTTCATTTAACATATTATTTTAAGCAATAGCATGTAAGTTTTAGCACTTGCATTTGTAGGCTAAATACGATATGGCTGTCTCAGTCACTCGATGACGCATGCCGCTATTCGAAAGCAACAAGAACGATTTTAACCTCACTCGAGTAGCGGCCGCACAGATGTCCGAAAAAGTTTGTTAATTACAATGCTGGTTTTGTGTAAAAGCTGAATGCACTCCGCATGTGCTAGATGCATGCTTTAAATTCATATTTAAGTTAATATACTTACATTTTAACTGTGCCTTTCGGTCCCAAATTGGTTCGCATTACATCCTGCAGACCTTTGGCGGCGCTGATGTTAATTGCCAAAGCTTGTGCGGCACGCGCAAATTCAGCCTTTGGGTTCAACAAGCTGATGGAAGCCATTTCTGTAGTTCAATTACTAACAAATATTAAATTGAGAAAATTAAATGCAAGTGCAACAAACACGCCGGACCAGTTGTTGAAGAAGAATCACAGAGATGTCGATTTTACTATCACTGTGAGTAATTGTTACAGACAATCGAGTACTTATGGCGCTATCGATATCAAAACTATAGGATAGTATGCTGCTCGCACAATATGGCAATGAATTGTATATTTCGTGTACCAAATGCGTTTGATTAGGCAACTCAAATGAATGTATCTTATACATTTTAATTAAATTTTTTTTTTTTTTCAAGCTTGAGTATGATTAATTACATTAACTATTGTTGCTGTATGTACAATGATTTCAGATGGATAATATCGATATAATTGGTAGGGCTGTCCAGTGAACCCTGCCATTCAGTAATGAAAACTAGCAAGTGGACAGCGCTAAATAAAAACATGTTTGCTTTTCTAGTTGTCCGAAAATTCTGTAATAACATTATATAGTCAAAATCTAAATTATGTGTTCTGCATGGAGAGTAAAAATGTTTTGCGCGTTATTTGCTTCCGCTTATTAATTGAAATGGCCAGTTTATAAATCTGATGTATTTAGTGGGCCACATTCTGCCATATTATAAACAAATCTTTGGTGTGACAAATATACATACATACATATACATAGGTTTAAATGTTTGTTAAACCATTTGGCTAGCATAATAATAAGACTCCGATACCGATAACGATATACACACACCAATACATAGCACGCATCTCTAAACGAAACTAATTCGGCGACAATTTTTTTTTTAGTTGAAAGAAATTAACACAAAAAATTAAATCAGTGCAGTGCTCCCACATATCCAGCGTGGAACGGGACGCCAAAAAACTAGAAAAGATACTGTTCGAGGTGGAATAAACAAACTCGTGTGGGGCACGATGAGTGTGTTGGCATATCCACGTAAAAATGATGAGGAAATTTTTCGTCAATGCACAAAGGATTGTGGCGTTGTGACGGCCACCGAGGACTTTCAATCGTTCGCCTTGTGCTGCATTTTCTGCAGCGAAAAGTTTCTCTACTTCGATGCATTTATTGGCCACATGCAAACAGTGCACATGGAGGACGCGCAACGCTCCATGGAGGGCTCTGGCTCCGCCACGGGAGCCAGCATGTCCTACCCCATGAGCCAGCCCATGTCGCTGGGCGTAGCCGATGACGATGATGAGGGAGTGCCGCACGACTACGCAAACAATGGCATGCACCAATTTGATGAGATCGAAGACTTGACCGACGCAGACACTGCCTTGCTGGAGCCCCAAATGGTGATTAAACAGGAGATGCATGAGCTGGACAGCAGCAACGGAGACGACGCCGAAGACATCGACGACGAGGAGGAAGAGCACGCCAACAACCTCCCAGTGCCCGACGATAATGACAACGACGATGTCGATGATGAGAGCGAAGCAATACTGCCCGAAAACGATGTGCCCACACCCAGCGCCAGACCTCGCATAAAGCTGAGGGGACCACCGCCACAGCCAGCCCGGCACAGGGTCTCCAGAATACATGTCAAAAGCGAGCCCCTGCCCATCGAGGGCGATGAGTCCATGGACGAGTACGGCGAAAACGAGGCCGAGAGCTATGCGGACGACAATTCCGGCGAGTATCAAGACTACAGCAGCAGCAGCTACAATGCGCAAGGCACCAATCCGCTGGCTGGCGAGTCCGATTTCCTCAGCTACGATGAAATGGTTGAGGAGTCTTTAATTGGTGTAAGTCCTGTGCAGCTCATGCACTGAATCTATGCTCTTATCCTTGTTCAATTTGTGATACCAATTGCAGCGGGATCGTGAGCTGACCATGCACATCAAGGATCGCAAGATGATACAATTCCTGATACACTCATACAAGCGGAATCCATTCCTTTGGGATCACAGTCACGCCCAGTTCCGGGATCGCGTGAAGCGTGCCCGCTTCCTGGACTGGATTGTGCTCGAGTTCAAGAACCGCTTCAACATCTCCCTGGCCAAGGATGCCATCACACGCAAATGGGACAATTTGCGCACCGTCTACAAGCGGGAATGCAATCGAATGGCACTCGAAAAGACGAATATCAGCACGCTGTGGTACTTCAAGGAACTCCATTTCCTCAACGAGGTCTATAGCTATAACTCGAAAATGTCCGATGCTGTTGTGAAGGTGAGTCCATCTATTAAATATATATATATATACATATATGGAGTATATATATGTACGTGTAATTCAATACTCCACGGCTGGTCTATATTCGCTACTGGGAACTGATATCTAACACAATACAAATGATAACAACATAAACAAAGCTGATTTGAATCAAGCGATCGGTTACACTCAGAATTTCATTTATACTGACTAAGAAACATTTCAGGTTTCCCAGCTAATTATAATATAAAGTGTATCGATTACTGCATACATTTGAAATATTTTCATCATAATGTCTCTGAACATGGTGAATAACTGTTCACAGAATTTTTGATTTCACACAGCTCAGATCTATGCAAATTTGTTGGTGCTTAAGTTAACTTGATTTTATTGCTCAGTCTTTGTCACAAATCATCTTTTGTATTTCTAGCCAATTTTTATATAGAAATATGATTCATATTTGTTTTCTTTTTTTTTCAAATAAACAAATATTGTGCCCCATTATAAACCAGTTTTCGACCGGTTTATAATATTTTCATATACTAGATAAATAAATTATATAATGTTATGCAATAAACTATATTAATAGGGACACAGATAGATATAAAAACGATTTATGTATATTACCTGAATATGTTTCGAGTGCAATGTAGTTTTATAAAAAAGGATTACATGGACAATAGGCTTATTTAAATTGATCAGATAAATTTGATAAAACTCTAATGAACGTACAAAAATGTAATTTATTAATAAAAATTGTTTGCACTGATATGAGGATATGATATAATATACATAAACTTAATCAAGTTCCCATGATTTTTCTCAAATTGTATTAATAGAACTGTTTATAAATAATATATAATATATATTTATAAATATATCGGATTTAGGGGCTATTTTTATTTTTATTATGCCTATAAACAAACTTATAACTGATCTGAGTTTTTAAATAACGTCAATTTATTTTTTAATGTAAAAATCGTAATAAAAGCGATTGTAAAAATTAAATTAATGTGATGCTTTTACTTTGTAATTAAATAATATTTTTTTTATTTGTATAATTGTTATCTATTAAATTAAATATTACCATTTTTTGCTAGTTCAATTTTCGTAGGATAATCAGTTAACTAATTGTGTATTCGTTCGCAGGAAACGTCATACCGGCGTCGCTTCTCGGCCATTTGGAACGATACGTCGACGGCGAAGCTGTTGGTGATGGTGAAGCGTTATCAGTGCTTTTACAATCGGTTCGATCCGGACTATCGGAGCAAGGAGCGCCGGGGCGAGGGACTGCAGCAGATGGCAATGGAACTGCAGCAGCTCATCGATGTGACCACCATACAGATATCAAAGCGAATCTCGCAGCTGCGCTTCGACTACTCCAAGCAGAAGAGCGAGCGTTTGAATGCGGAGCGAATGGGTCGTAAATTCATACCGAACTATATCTACTACGATCAGATGAGTTTCATGGACGATGACATACCGCCATTCAAGTGCCAGCATTGCGGCGAAATTGTGCAAACGCTGCGCGAACTGGATCTCCACATGCTCAGCCATCAGCCGAGCCTGGGCGGCGGCTACTACTGCAACGTGTGCAACATTCAGTTCAACAATGCGGACGAGTTCGAGAATCACAAGCAATTGCATCTGGGCGCCGGGCACGAGGTCAAATATAACTGCGAACTGTGCACGGCCAGCTTTCGGGAGAAGTCCAACTACGACGAGCATTTGCGCCGCCACAACGATGAGCTCTTCCTGCCAACGTTGGCTCTGAACCACAGCATCCTGGACAGCGCCAGTGGGGACGTGGACGGCGGCGACGGGCCATCTATTGTGGGGGCCGGCGAGGAGGAGGATATGTTTCCGCCGGACGGCCCGAAGCCGTTCGCCTGTGAGGTATGCCATCGCACCTTCGCCTCGCCGGGCCATCTCAATGCGCATCGCATTGTGCATCAGGATGAGCGCGAGCGATGCTACAAGTGCGACTATCCGCAGTGCAGCAAATCGTTTGTGTCCCGCCACAGTCTGTTCGACCATCTGAAGCAGCACTACAGCAACGAGGAGTTCAAGTGCGACATCTGCGGCAAGATCTTCAAGTCCACCAAGAATCTGCAGAACCACAAGCAGATCCACGACAAAGTCAAGCGCTACGTCTGCCAGATATGCGGCTCGGCATTCGCCCAGGCTGCTGGCCTCTACCTGCACAAGCGACGTCACAATCGTCCCAATGGCACCACCGGCGCCGTTGGCGGTCGATCCAGCCGCACCACGCTGTGAGCGATCCGTTCCAGACCCAAGCGGTTATCCTGATATGTGTTTTGCCTCAGATCAAGCACAAGCACGAACATACATACACACACACACAAGCACATACATACAAATTATTTCTAAATTATTGCAATGTCCTCCAATGCCAATGTGCGGCAGCTATTTTAAAATCGTTTTTTTTTTTTCTTTGGAATAATGTATTAAATTAGTTTAAGTTTTTTTTATGATTGTAGAAAAGCGATTATTTTTAATAATTGTATTGATTATTAGTTATTTCAGTTAATTATTTAGTGCCCCCCTCCTTTCCCTTAGCAACTTTTTGGCGCTTCCTCTGAACGAAGCGCTTTTCACAATTGTACTTAAACTAAACAAGTATTGCAAATTGTCCGCAACTAAGCCAAGAACTTTAATACATCTAAGACATATACTATATATACATAGACATATATATACACATACATACATATATTTAGATATCTGCCGTCTTGCTCGCACGGCAGCCGAAATGCTCATTTTGGTGGGAATGTCAATGTCGGTGAATCGAATGCGATTTCTGATCATTTGTTAGTTATTTTATATCTGCTTAAAAGACAATTCCAGCAAAATGTGAATGAATATGGTGACTTTAGATCTTCGACGAGGCAACGAGGCGAACACATTCCACACTAGTTAAATGATTAATAAGTGTCAAACAAAAACAAGAAAACAAAACAGCAACAAGAGAAAACAAAAAACAAGTATTTCATAAAGTATTCTATGTACAATTAAGTATGCATATAATCTATATATTTATTTAAAATGCGCGTGCGAGTTCATAAAATCAAAATAAGAACAAGAAAATCCAACAACAAAAAATCTGTATTAACTGCAGTTGCGCAAGTGCAGGGCCATTTAAATGAAGCAACAATCTAACAAACAAGAAAAAGAAAACAATTCATAAAAGTTTTAAAACAAAAAAGCAAACAAAAAAAAATTGAAAAAAGAATAAAAAGCAACAACAGCAACAATAACAATAACAGTTACTAAGCTCAGCACTATTGCATTAACATAATTCTATTGATAATAATAACAATACATACATCAAACTAGTTTTAGTTAACAAACATAAACGACTGAATCTGAAAAATACATTTACATACACATAATTATACACATACGTTTACATATAGAGATGTAAAAGCGAAAATAAGTAACATGTTGAGAGCCCGCTACGGCTAGCCGTAGCTTCTAAAAATCATATACATACATATTTGCACATGATATATACATATACATATATACACACACAAACATTTAAATAGAATTAATTTCGAATGCAGCTATATACATTATAAACATGAATTTGTTTACCAGCCAAAATGTTTGTGTACCTATCTGTAAAACCAAATCATTTAACATATTTATTTATCATCTGTGGCGTGCAGTCCTCTGGCGGCCGTCTGGCTGCTTCATCTCTATTCAGGGACTTCTTTTTCTGATCTATGAGCAGAAGAAGAAGAAAAACCTCATCACACACGCGCACATGCATCCATCTGTTCACATTCTTACGTACATACATTACATCGATTTGGCATAATAGTTCGTTATTGTCGTTGTATATAGTTTGAGATGTGCATTTATGAACTGCTTGCCGCAGATGCCTCGACGTTGCTGTTATCGATAAGCGACTGCAATCGATTGCATGCGCCAAATCAAAAACGATCAATGCAAAAACTGCAATAACCCTTACACACACACACATAACAAATGCATGCACATACAAGCATAATAACATAACAAATACGTATATAAATAGATATAAATATATATTATGTACTTTTATAAGACAACAACAAGAAATGCATACCTAAATATATAAGTTCATTTAGCACAATTAACAGCAACAAGAAAAAATACAAATGCAAATGTACCAACAGCAGCAGGAGATCAGCAGCAACAGCCGCTAATAGTATAATTAAGTATTTTAATAATAATTGGCTTACTCATATGCTTTAAGAAATAACAGGCGCGGGTGATTAGCGACACCTGCGTATATCAATTAAAACGAAAACAAACATGTTTGTGTTTTCTTTAACAAAACTTGTGAAATAGTTAACAGCAGCTGTAAGAGAGATTTGTACACGAATTGATCCACAATTCGTTTCAGAGGCCGTAACAAAGTGCGCTTCCTTAAGCTATTAAACAACTATAAACAATACAAATACAAATACATATATACCTAACTACTAGCATATTTATAATTACTTACATATACATATATATGTATGTATACATATGTATTTATTGATAAGCAAAGACAAACAACAATTGCAATACAAACGAGAGCAACAAACAAACAAAACAACATTTTAGGCGAGCACACAGAGATTATCAACTCCAACGCCAACTTCTACCACATGTAAATTTCAATAAAAAACTATAAATACAATTATATTTATTATATGATTTATTTTATTTTAACAAATTCAAAAGTATTTCCATTCCCAACAGATGTGCTGGAATCTAAATCAAAGTTTCTCCTAAAAGTCGAGTATTTTGTTACGATTAGGGTATCCTTCAAATGACGTAATCTAATCCAAAAATGAGCAAAGAAGAAGTCTTAACTATGATCTTGATTCCTGGTACCTCGTACCACTACCATTATCTTTATATTCTGATATTTTGCTCTTCGTTTGTGACATGTCGTGGGAATCGGTTTCCCGCTTCCCTCTGTTTTCGAACTTTTTCTTTGAATTTGAAAAATTGCCAAATCAGTGGTTAATACATAGAAATGTCTAATTTGATTGATATTCACATATGTATGTAAATATTCATTAGATTCACAACCCATTCTATGCCATTAGAGCAAACCTTACTGCTCTTTATACGTTCCAAAGACTTCCCTGTTCTCTCTCTCTCTCAATTCTTTTCGCAACGTCTGACCGGCTAATTCTTTTGCGGTATTCCCTTTCATCTAACTATCTCTATAATTATCGATGATACTCTCTGCATCTATATATGTATGTATGTATGTATATTGCTCTGTTTTATTTTATTCTTATGTACATACGCATGTATGTAATTTAACTCGCAATCCTTCTACACAATTCTTTTGTAATAAAATAAGAACATTTTATCTCATTCTTTTCTTTTATCAGTATCTCATTCGCAACTTTTAGTTGTCTTCCTCAAATTTGTTCTGTCTGTCTATTACTATCTCTCTCTCGCTCGCTCTTTCTCTCTCTCTCTCCGTTTTATTTCGTAGGTATGTTCTCATTCACATGAATACCAGCTTGTTTTAATGCTTCCGAACCTCAGCTATCCCTCTCTATTTCTGTGTCTCCCTCGACCAATAGAACTCTTAATTACGCCGAATGCAAATTGCTTATCAGCAATTATCAAGTATCAAAAAGTGCCATTAATTGAGAACCACGCATTTTTATCCGCACTGTCAGCGAATGCGATAAACTTATCAAGCGTGTGGGACAGTGATTTAATTGTGCCAGACGTCGGTGCCTGCACTTGATATTCAGATAAAAAAGAAACACGTTTAAAAGCTGCTACTAACCGCAAAAAGCTTGAAATATTTAAAACTTTGCCATCTCCTTAACCTTAGCGTTTTGCACTCGATTTCATTCAAGATCTGAATTCGCGTTAACAATTAGCGCCTGCTGATAATGCCCAACAATTAACAAATTCGTGCATTCGCGGACTTTGGATTTGTTTTTGCAATGTTACAATTAGCAGCAATCGCCAGCCAGAATTTGAACGAAACCCCGTCAGGCCCCTTGGGCGCAGACGCACGATGACTCGTTTGTCTCGTATTCGGGATTAGACTAGAGATGAGCGCGTGACTGACACGAACACAGATCACAAAATAACGAACTGGGAGATCTGATATGTTGCAATAGTAGGACTAATGATTTATTTATAAATAAAAATATATGATAATAATCATATATTATAATTATAATATATAAACTGAAACATTTATATATTCGTGTTTCGGCTGCGTCAGAGAAATAATTTCGCTCACCACTAATTAGATATGAAAGCAACTACGTAAAATCGCATATACTATATGCGAGTACCTAGAGACTATAAACAGCAATGCGGTGGGCGCGTGCTCTTTTTGTATCTATGCATGTGTGTACGAAAGTATATTTATATTCCAAGGAAATTAGAAATTCTGGTAAACACATTAATCAGAATGTGGGTACATTGGGTCGATCGATTGTCATTCGTCGATCGTCAGATGTCTGAGGCAAAGCAATAGTTAAGATTGTAGTAAATGAAAGACAACAATTTTTGATATTTGTTCAATTTGAGTTACTCATGGCTGGTTTGACCCGCGATAACAAATTATATTTAGCCGTCGGCTCTCATAATGTATACAACAAAACATAACAAGTCAAAAATTTGAGGCTTAAGTTGGTTCTTCGGTTATTTTTCTTCGTCTCCTCCATGTTCAAAAGGTGTTGACGACACGATGACACTGCATCGCTGTCCTGACTAGAACTAGATTAGTTCACCATGCTCATTCACTTTGATGATGCGCACTTTCTCCTGGCGATTCGATAGGATCTCATCGATATTCCAGCTGCCTCCGCTGGCGCTGCTGCTGCCATCTCTATTGGAGAAGAGGCCCAGATTGTCCTTGATCAAGTGATCGACGGCACAGCCATCGCACTGGAGTATGACCACGCCACTGTTGTAGGCCTCCTCGCTAATGGTCTTCGTGTTGCGTGTGTTGCACAGCTTGCAGAGATACACGATCTCCATGCGCCGTTGCATACGCCGGAAGCGTTTCAACGTGGTCGGCGATAAGGAGCCCTTTGGCTTGGCTCCAGTGACACTGCCCGTAATCTCGAACGGCTTAGCCGTAAAGCGACAGGCATCGAGAATGGACCGCGGAATGGATAGCGTCGAACGTTGGGCGTTATTCAGCGGTTTGTCCGCATCGGCTTCGGCATCGGACAGCGCCACTGGTCCCTGTTGTGTGGCATTGAGGATCGCATTCTGTCCATTCTGGCGTAGATAGTTGAGGGTACGCGACGTAAAAATATTGCGCAATGCATTCATTTTACATCGACATATTCACGGTTATGATGGATACGGATATGGATATAGGTTATTCGATGCCAAACACACTGCCGATCCGCGCGTGTGAGTTATTTAGATGATACTAAATTATTATTATCATAAACAAACGACGCAGTTTGCTCTGCCGAGAGCGACCACTGTAGCTACACCACCGCACGCCAATACGCGAGCAAGTGATGATACAACCGATAGTATCGTTAAATCACCGGCCAATAAGTTGATGGTGGAAATGAAGTACGAGCTTAAAAACAGATGAAATCGCATTCAATGGTTCTACAATTCAACTCATTGAGTACTTTACTTTAAAATATTATGAGCTCTGCGTATTTTCAATCATTTGAATACTACATTTATTATTTAATATTTAAACGTATTGATATTAGAATGAAGCGTTGCCAGACAAGCTAAAACACAAATTAGTTTAAAATCTTGGAAATACTATCATTTTCGGTAACAATTTGGTATTTTGACATTCGCGATTTTGGCCGCGCTCTATTTGTGGTCACACTTACGATTCAGTGTACTGAACGGTTGCAAGCTCATAGAAAATAAACAAAAAGAAAGGCATTGTAATCGATTGAACATGGGTGTAACCGTGTTGCAACCATATCCACTCCCAGAGGGCAAGTCTGGAGCCCACATCATGGACCATCTTGGCAAGCGGCTACTCTCGCTGGGCGCATCGCATGCCGGCCAATTTTTGGTTGACTGTGAGACATTCATCTCGACGCCGCAGCACGGGACGCCGGCTCGAGCAGTGCATGTGCTGCACAACTCCGAGTATCCGGCTTCCACGTTCTCCATAATCGATAATGGCACCGGCAAGCAAGTGGCCATCGTGGCCGACAATATTTTCGACTTGCTAATGCTTAAAATGACTTCAATATTCACATCAAAGAAGCAGACGAAGATTGAATCGCGCGGCGCCCGCTTTGAGTACGGCGATTTTGTCATCAAGCTTGGCTCTGTCACCATGATGGAGCATTTCAAGGGCATCCTAATCGAGATCGAGTACAGGCCTTGCATCACGCTCTCCTACTGCTGGGAAATGATACGCGAAATGCTGCAAGGCTTCCTCGGCATCAGTGTGCCCAAGGAGTATCCCACCTACTTCACCACTCAGACTATCATGAATGCCATGGGTCAGCAGCAGCTGCACGCTAAGCAGAACGACCTCTACGAGCCAATGGACACAGTCAAGCAATACCTCGAGCACTTCACCAACTACCGCAAACACGTCCAGATGCACGGTTCGATGGCCAGCTCCACTGCCTCCATGGGCTCTGGGATGCTACCCTCGTCCGTTGGGATGGGGCGACCCTGATGCGAGGTGAAGCTGGAGCCGCCAGATACCACTTAACCAGCCGGCCAACAGCGGATTTAACCTTACGATTCCCTTCTTTTCGGGTTTAAGTAAATAGTAAAAAACTGAAACTTTAATGTATTTATGTTCTCTTTTTATTATTATTTTGTATGTATTTGTAACACAATAGTTGTATATAATATATATAATAATATAATATTCATATATATATATAGAAATATATATATATGCGTGTATATGTATAGTAATATCCTATAATATGCGTATGTGCAAGTTGCTCTCTCGCACGACAATTTTTTCAAAGTACAGTTGCGTTCAAAGCGCTTACAAATTATTTAAAAAAAAAAAGTAAAAAAAAAAGTCGGAATTATTTAATTTTCAGGCAGAGCAAAATAATATTCTTTCATTTTTATACAAAAGAAATCAAAGAAAAATGTAGTCGAAGCCTTTCCAAATACTCTCAAACTGTTATACAAATAAACGTAAGAAAACGATGGAAGCTTTTGGTGTTTTTTTTTTTTTCAAATGTGCATAAAATATATGTATGTATTTTTATTCAAACTGTATGCGAGCATTACAAAGAAGAAAAATGGTGTAGTTTGTATATGTTTATAATGATAATAAGTAGATAATTTGTAGGGCCGAGTCTTCTTTCGCAACAAGACCAATTTTTTTATGCTTAAAAGTAAGAAACTGCTCTTGCAATTTTTATTATTGCTCCAATGGTAAAAATGGATTGTGTATGTGTTTATATAGGTGTGTGGTTGTAACGTGTAAAATGTAAAATACAATAAAAAAAACTAACCGCAAATTTTGTAATACAAAGCTAAAAAGTCTGGAATTGAAATCGATGTGCCTTATTTTCAATATACACACATGTATTTGAAATGTTTTCATAGGGCCAAACATGAATATTAAGTATGTATCTCTGTAAATATTTGAATAATGCATTCATTTGTTTGCAGCTTTCTTCTCTTTTCTGTCGCATGAAAACTTAAACATAACACAATTATCGTAATATAATCTGTAACTATTCATTTTTGTTTGCTTGCATGGATTTCTCTTAAACTTAGTTGTATATTCTAATCAATTTTAGTTGTGTGTTAGATGTCTAGTAATAATAACGGTGTCTCTGTGTCTGTGTTTCAGTTTGTGATTGTGTTCATGTGTATTTGTGTGTGTATGTATAACAGTTTCGTATAAGTAAATATGTTTGCAGTTCCATTTACTGCTGCAGCCTGCAGCCTGCAGCTGCGGCAGCGACGAAAATTGCTCTCATCAGCTTTTTCGCGCGCACTCTTTCTTTATCTCTCTCTATCTCTTGCTTTCCTGCACTCGCTCTTCGAAAGTATTGGTGTCTGTCTATAGGTCTGTGAGTGTGTGTGTACACGAGCGTGTGTGTGTGTTAAGTGTTTGTATGTAGTGTTTATTGCTGTTTCCGTTGTTGTCGTTGTTGCCATTTTCTTTTTGTTGCATTGTTATTTTACAAATATTTTTAAAATAATTTTATGTTTATACGTAGATATATTTATGTGTATGTATGTATGCATGCATATGTATGTATATATTACTCATATAGTTTAAACGGAGATCAATTTCCGATTGATTGTTATTTGTAGTTACTTTTTAGAGTTATTTGTATTTTATGTCCTCATTTTATTATTCCATGTGCAACAACAACAAGAGAAACAACTTTTGCTTTGTATACTCTCTCTCCCCCCTCCCTCCAGCTTTCTTTCTGTCCTCGTCTCTTAAGTTTTGTGTGTTAAGCTGTTGCTGTTGTTGTTGCTTGCGTTTAACGGTATTTTGCTTTGTGATATTGTTGTTCTGTTTTGTTTTTTGTTTTTTTTTTTTTTCATAATATTTCTGTTATTGTTGTATGCTACTGCTACTGGTGCTTCTGCTTCTGCTGCTGCTGCTGCCACTGCCTCCGAGTTGAAATCAATCGATCCTTGCTATTTAGTCGCGCATAGGCAAAGTTGCCGGCTTAACGTGTCCGCCGTCGCCCTCAGAGACAAAACGTTTGCGTCCACTGTAATTAGAGCAGAGAATAAAATCAATTGATATATGTAGATCAAAAATACTAAAAGTACTATAGAATTGCCCTTTCAGACTTCAAGAAACCCAATCAATACATCCAATGCATTCATCCTCCCTTTTTAAAGATTCACAATTTGTAGTTTATCAGGCAACAAAGGTATATTCTGTTTTGCATTATTCGCTTTTTAAGCACACTTGTGCATAAAATATTCCGTGCAAAACCATAAAGGCAACACACATTACGCATTATGCAATGCCAAAAACAATTACAACAAAAAATACCACAATCGCATTACGAAAATACATTTTGCGAATTTGGCAAGTGAGATCAAACTACAGCAACAACGAAAATGTCCTAAAAAAGCCCCAACAACAAATCTTGACGCGTTACTCGAATGAATTTGCAGCAGAGTTTATTCAACCGTTGACCCTTTTTACTCCTCTCTGAACGAAAAACTGCAGCGACAAAACAGCTGTGTTACGACTAACCTGTGCATATGTGTGTGTTTGTATGTGTGGGTGAGAGGGAGAAGGTGAGGAGCGCAGGGTGCACTATACAACTAGAAACTAGTTTCGCTGGTTTATCTGAAGTGCCGAACAAGCCAGTATCAAATTTTAACCTACATCAACTTCAAAGCTCTATTTCTGCTGCATGAATATGTATGTGTGTGCAAATATATGTATGTAATATGAAGCAAGCACAATTTGGAGACTGGGCGATCAACTATGTATGGAGAGTATAGGCAGCGAATTATTGTTAGCTCAAGCGAGCGATAGTGCGACAGACAGAAGAAACAACAAATAAATTAGGCTTATGTGCCTGGCTGCCCAATACTCTGTTTTCAAATAATAAATATAATAATAATAATAATCATACTACACATTTGAGCACAGCATACACCACACAGCACATCGTTTCTAGGGTATTGAGGGACACGTTGTCGCAGTAGCGCTCAAGTGTGTGAGCGTGTGTGTGTGTGCAATGTAAATGCTTCTGTCATAGTAGTTGGTGCTTTTTTTTTTCAT
Source organism: Drosophila navojoa (assembly GCF_001654015.2). The sequence continues at coordinate 89,052 of NW_022045994.1, forward strand.
TGTGACTATGTTAAGTGCCAAAGAGCAACAGCCGCAGCCAAGGCGAATGCAAAATGCAGCTCCAACAACTGCAACGACGGCAGCTAAGCTCATAGCAGCAGCAACGACAACAACAACAGCCAGCTAGCTTGTTCATATTGTTGTTGTTGTGCTGCTTTTGTTTTGTGGGTGTGGCAGAGCAGGTCGATAACAGCGGCAACTGTAACTGCAATGGCAACGGCAACAACTACGACTACGACTATAGTCAAGGCAGAAGCAGTCACAGTCGTAGTCGCTTAGCCGCCATTTTTACCTTCTCCATGGGACTCACGATCTTGAGCCACATGCAGGTTGTTGCACCACCAACAAAATCCACCATCACCACCCTATAAATGCATATGTAACTATCACAGCAGCTATAACTATTTGTGTTATCAATGCCAACTCTGTTGTGTTTTAGAAGTGTGTGTAGGTGTGACCTGCACCACGCAATCGATACGTACATATTATCGATATAAACACATTCTCTCTCTCCCTCTCTTCGCACACATACACGCACACACACAATGTTTGACTGAAAAATTCTAAATAAATTGAAAACGAGTCACACGAGTTAATAAATACTGCAGGTTGCGTGGCAAACAAACAACGAAATCAGCTTCATATCTTAGAAGTCGATAGTAAATAGAAGCTACTCATCTAATATTATATTTTTTTTCCCAGTACGACTACTGTTTACTCTATTGCGGTGATCATCTTACATGTACAATGTGTATATCTACTTATGTATATCATGTTCAGTATTTATATACGTGTATATACGTATGTGTTAATAAGAAAAAATTGCAATAAGAGCTTTCGATATTTTTTCGCAGAATATTGAAGTATATACATACATACATGCATACATACGTATATATTTTGTTTTCATTTTTCCACAAACCAAAGCAAAATCAATAAAAATAAAACTTTTCTAGGCCTGTTTGGCCGTAAAATCTTATAAAATAAGCAAACATACATATGTACATACATATGTATTTCTTAAAGAGTATATGTACATATGTACGTAAACTGATGCTTGTATGTACAAATATACATATATGTATGTATATTTACAAATGTATGTATATACCTTGAAATAATAACTAACCGGCGCTGATAAACCGGCCCCTCAAACAACGCCTGCGACTGCCCCAACCTAACGTAGACGCTGACGCTGACGACGCCAGCAGAGCCAACGCTGCCTTGCCGCAAAAATCAAACTGCGCAATAGAAATATCATAAACAAACACACACACATGCAAAGAGAGAGAGAGAGGGAGAGAGAGCGACAGACGGCACACATACATACTCACACGCAGCACAAAATTGAGAAAATGAGTCAAAAGCAAAAGTAGAAGATAAACAACAGCCAAGAACGACGCAACGGGCGACACACAAAATAACAAACAACAAGTCAAGAAGGGGAGCCGCAAAATGCCGGCAAAAACAAAAAACAAAATCAAAAACAAGTTGATGGGGTGTCTACATTCATACATACATGTATGCACATATACATACATATGTGTGTGTGCACATATCCATGTATCTATACATACCCATGCACATTGCTATATATATACACGTATACATGCATATGATATTTGTTGTATATACAGACATATACATACATATGTACACATGTATGTATGTTACAAAGCTTAGAACAATAATAAAAACAGCAAGACTATATAATGGGCTATATATTGTTGACGGGGGAGCCGCCTCTGACTGACAAGATTACGTAAAGTAAATTGTTTTTGTTTTTATTTTTGTTCCTTTTGCTTTGTTGGGCTGACGGCTACTAAACGTTGTTGTTGCCGTTCTTGCTGTGGCTTACAGGTGGGCCCGAGCAACGGGCCCTACTTTTACACACACACCCACACATAATGAACGAATAAGTTTATTGGCATGCCGATCATTCGTACTGCCTAAAAGAGGGGCGTGGGGATGGGGTGTTTAGCACACCCACACTTACCGCGATGGCACATTGTTGATAATCTTGTCGGTTAGGAAGCCGGCACGATTGCATCGTTCTACAAATCGATCGAGTATTATATACGCCAATGGCACGTCCAGCACAATATCCGCCATGTCATCAAAGACGCGCATGAAGCCCTGCAATCAAAACCAATCAAACGAATATAAACATTGATATAATAAGTGCATACAGATGTGCTAGTCATATCTATGTCATGTACAGACATGTGCGTGCCCGTATCAGGCAGAAATTAAAGTTTATTTTCACCGGTAATACTAGACACTGTCTAGTCTACTTTGTTTTATTTCTAGGTATCGTGCACTCACAACTTAAGCAATGGGGCAACACCAGATGGTTTGATTACGCATTAAGTTGGCTGCACCTTGATCAATGCTTCTCTTGTGTTTGTCTCGTATTACATTTTAATGTAAAATAATATTTTTGCATCTGTTTTGCCTAAAATATTTTTATATTTTTTTTTAATTATTAACTTTGCCTTTATTTTAATAATTGTCTATATTTTAATTATTATTTTTTCCTTCTGTTTCTTTGATATTTTCTATATTTTCAAATGATGTTTTTGCTTCTAGTTGCCCGATATTTTCATATTTTAAATTATTTTTCTGTTTGTTTTGCTAAAATAATTTCCTTGGTTCTGTTTGCTCGACATTTTTCACGTTTGTAAATTTTAATTTTTTATATTCGAAAAACATTTTGCATCACTGTTCCCCCAGCTTCAGCTATATCTATTTATACTATACTATATATTTTAATTTATTTTTTGGTATTTTTCCAAAGAGGTCACCGCGCGACGATTAACGGCTGTTTTTTGTTTTTGTATTTCACTGAATCTAATCTATTCTAAATTTAATTTGAGTTTTGTTTTGCTTCTGGCTGCTCTAGTTTTAAAACAATGGGTGGAAGTAGATATGGAACGATTTACTGACCTGCTCCATGCCAGCTGGTAGAACCAGACACGTTAGATCGAGCGACTTCAGCAGCTCGCACATGGCCTCCTCGGTGGTCTGGCTTAAGGATTCGAGTGTCATCACGACGGCCTCATAGACGAGCTCATGATGGTAGTGGGGCACCTCGAGGGCGCGCAGGCAGCGCTGCGCCTCGGCCACGTCGCGGGAGGACAGATACTCCTTGAGCAAGAGGGTCATCTGTTTTGTGATGGTCTTCACTGGCCGCAGGGGTCCGCCCATGCCCCAGACGTTGTCCAGATGGGCCCACACCTGCTTGTGGAGCAACGCATCGGCCCGGCGCAGCGCCTGCTCGGCGTACTCGTTCATCTGCTGGTGCTCCTCGGGTCGACTGACGAACTTCGGCGGCATGCAGTCGTCGGCTATGGCTCTGGCCATGAAGTTGCCCAGCATCACTGGCGCCTCGGGCGTGTCCAGTATGAGATCGGGCAGATTGGCTAGCACCATGTTGAAGCCCTTCTCGATGTCCTTGCCGGTGATGACGCGGCCATAGAGATCTGAGATTAGCACCGAGGTCATCTCCCGCTGCGAGTCCTTGTGGTCCATCGCAATCTCGACCAGGATGCTGGTAATGTACTCTCGCAGCGGGCTCTGCAAGATCTCGTCAAAGCTGACGGCCACCTCGTGGGTGTCCCCGTGCTCGTAGTACTCGAGCACAATCGGCTCGGCGAGCTTGAAGAATTCTTCGGGCGTGATTTCGGTGATGACTTCGCGTAGCTCCACATTTCGATCGTTGACCTCGCTGTCATAGTTGGGATCATTCTCATCTTCGTACACCTCGGCCAGCGCCTCCGATCCGGGCAATCCCCAGACCCCTTTGCCACCGGCACCGCCCTTCTTAGGCAGGCCCCGCCCACGTGTCAAATTGCGGGATCTTCGGCTATTCTTCCAGCGCCGATGCGGCACCACATAGCCCGTGCCGGATGGCAACATGCCGTTGGCCAGCGACGACACCGTGGTACTGGCGATGCTCGGAACAATACCGCCTCCAGCAGTAGCGGCCCCATTGGTTAGGGACGTGGCAGATGTGCCGCTGCCACTACCACTGCCGCTATTTTGTCTTTGGATGAGGCGCTTGGCCTTTCGCTTGATGCGGCCATCATGGCCGTCGCCCACGGGCAAGGGCTTCTTGATGTGATTGTGCCCATTCGAGGGCCCGCCGTTCAGCTCTACCGCCTCAATCTCGCCATTCAGTTCCCGCTCCACGGAGCTCTCCTTTGAGTCGGAGCCGCCGTTGCTGGCGACGTCGCCGTTAGCTTTCTGGTTGATATTCGACTCTAGCTCCATTCTGCTGTTTTCTGATCCCTCACTTCCCTTGTACTCTATCCGCTTTGATCCTACTCTCCTTCTCTCTCCCCCTCTCGCTCTCTCTGGATTCTTCTCGCTGCTGTTTCTTCTTGGAATGCACAACAGTTAGAGCAAGAAACACAGTTTCTGCTCTCCGTAACCCTCGTGGAACCTTATGTATGTATATGTATATGTATCGCTCACTCTTTCTCAATCTCCAATTTGTTTATTGTACCGTGTGACCAGGTGCTACACTTTCCTTGTGCTCTTGTTGTGTTTACTTGCTCTTGATTTAATCGGTTGCTATAAAACACAAGGAATAATATATCAAGAGTGAGATATTAGTGAATGCCAACTTAGTTGATTTTCTTTATAATATATTTATGTTATACATATGTATGTATTAAAGCAATTTTTGAGAACGAAAATAACTATGCAATACTGGAGAAATATAGTTCAAATACAATCCCGTTATAACTTTCTTCCCCATCTCGATAATATTTCAATGTAAATGAATGGCAAATTTCATAAAAGCGAAAAGCATTTAAGAAGTCGATTTATTATTGAGCATTTTCATTCTTTATGTAGGGCATATATCATGTGACGAATTCTGAAGGAAGCAAAGCCCAAAGAATAACATCCCTATACATGAATGCATATTCAAATAATTCATAATACGTGGACAATGCATGTAAAGTCGCCCCAAAGTCTTGCGCCATCTATCCATATATATATGTATGTACTAACTTATACATTGTTGTGATCACTCACACACCCAAACAAGCACAACAGGCGGCTGACTAGACTAGAAAATGATAGCAACAGCGATACGGCGGCCGTCGCTTAAAAACTATAAATAAACAATATTGGCATTTATGTACATAGTTTTTGGTTTTTGTTGTGCTTCTTTTTGTTGTTACATTCGCATGCAAGTGCCGTTATTTATTGCAAAGAGACTGCCAAATGAATATGCGAGGCGAATACAAACATACTTTTGTACGTATTTACATATATGTATATCTACATAAATATGTACATACAACATATGTATGTATGTATGTATGTAAATGCAGACTGTGTATGACAATGTTTATATTCATAATTATTTGCTTTTAAACATTGTATACTTAAAGTCCTGAAGGCATACAATATAATAAATATATGTTTGTATATGTAGACATTGTCTTTCCACCAATGTATGAATGTATGTATATGTAAATATATACATACGTACATAGTACATATATGGACATATGTACGTTTATTTGTATGCAGATATGTGAGATACGCATATCAAACTCTCACTGGCGGCCTGGACAATTTCAAGGTCACAAATACAGCAAGCATAAATGTCGCCGTTAGCTTTCCAACCCTCACAATTGACTAATATTATTGCCATCTCTGTTGCTCTCAATAAGAGAACTTTAAACGAAGTTTGTCACAGACACATCGATATGTGCTGTGCTTGGCCGTGCACAGAGTATTGGATATGTGTATTAACAGAGAAATGTAAATACATACATATGTATGTTCATCGACATACATATGCACACACACATGTATGTATGTATTTGTATATGTATATGTTCTGTTTGGATATACACTAGTACGTGGAGAACAGCACCGATTCTTTTTAATTTGTTATTGCATTGTTTTGTAAAACTGCACATGGGTAGGCAGTGTAAAGAAGTACATATACATACACACATACATATGCACGTACACTTCCATACATACATATGTACATATATTAACATGAGTTTTAAATACATGTGTATTTACATACATTAATCCTATGCTATTGCGTCGCATGTTCCTTCTCAATACATATAAGCACACACACACGCATGGTTTTGTATGCTGTAACCGGTTTGATGTTTGTTTTGCCCGGTTTAACCTTGAAAATGAGTCCCCTCTTACAAACTTTCTATGTTATTGCCGCACTGCGTTGTTGTTCTTGCCTCTGTTTCGCACTTGTTGTGTCCCCTCTGCAAGCACACCCAAAACAAAAACCAACCACCGTTGCGATTCAGCAGGAGTGCCCAGTTCAAAATTTGGCAATGTTTTTAAAATAAACACATAAATGCGTATGTAGATATATGTATAAACAAAAGCACATGCATTAATATATTCTTATAAATACACACACACACACCTATGTATATATGTATGTATATTCTTGTTGTTTTCGTGCGTGCTTGTAATTGTTTTCGAAATTCTCTGCAAAGAGCATAAAACGACGCTTTGCCGAAATTGCGTCGCAAAAAATAAAGACAACGGCTGCAAAAGCGAATACATCAGCAACAGCATAACTAACGTACCTACAAACATAGGTAAGTATGCTGCACTAAAAACAGTAACGTCTATATAAATAAGTACACTCTATCCATGACGGACGCAATTCACACCACGGTAAATAAAAAATTGCATTCCATTATGTAATGTAAATACATGTATGAATTTATGTATACAAGCATACATTAAGAACATAAACAACATATAAAAGGAAATTTGCAACAGTGGCAACGCCAGTTATGAGCCGCGCATGGAAATGGAATGAGCTGGAAGTTTGCCGAATACAAATTCAGTGAGCATAAGAGAAGAGGAAGAAGAAAAACAAGTTGGCGCGCATGGTTGTATTCTCGGGCCGCCCTCTCCACCCCATCTATGTGTGAAGCTGTTTGGTTGATTGTGTGCGTAAATGCCGGCCGAATTTATCACGTACGCCATATACAAAAATATGCAGCATTTGAAATCTAATTTTAAATTTAAATATATTGCATCAATCGCAATTGCAGTAACTGATATAACAGAACATGTAATTTACAAATATGTGAGTGCATATATGTATGCATATATATGTATATATGTGTGCATACTCTTTAGCTGTATACTTATGTATTTATATCGCACAAGTATTTTATTTATTATGGATTCATATTCGCTTCGTGGTAATTGCCGGTAAAAGCCGGTTTTTGTTTGTTTGTTTCAAATTATATAATAATACATATACATATGCATGTACATATACAGATGTATGTACATATACATATGAACAAAAAAATATAAATTAAATATTTCTGTATATTACTCCATACATATCCACATGAGACTTAATTCTCACTTACCTCAGCGTGTGTACTTTCTGATTGCCTTTTGTTCTCTGTTCGTTTGCGTCCTCACACTCGCGGCGACAACAACAATAACAACGTCGACGTTGGGCTAAATGCAGCGACGTCGACGACGATGTTGGCGCGCCTGCAACTGCTGGAGCCTGTTTTGTTTTTGTTTGTTTGGCAACTTGCTTTTGGCGTTGAAAATCGTCTGTATGTATGAGGATTTTTATGTGAGTGTAAATGCGTTTGCTTGTGTGTGTGTGTATATGTGGTTCTGTTTTCTCTGCAACGCGTGGGTTTGCTCGCAATAGAATGCACACAAAATGCAATTGGAAAATACTTTTTGATGTTTATACTTGTTTCTTGCTTTCAACCATTCACTTTTGATCTAAGTAACTTGCAAAAAATATTGATGATCACGGATGCAATGGCGTTAATAGCAGATAATGGCTATTCGACACCCTCGCAGTTAAGAGCTCAAAACGTGCAATGCACTCTTATACACACACACGTGAGTATGTATGAAAGGGCTGGATAAGCGCGCTGCAAGTCGGCGTCCAATTAGACTTTTCTTATTAATTCAATTAGTTTTTTTTTTGTTTTTTAATCAACTTTAAAAAAAATTGTATTCAACTTTACTGAAGTTGTAGCAAAATTCAGTTTTCTTTTTATTTTAATCAGAAGGGTGCTTGGGGTATGAGATTTGAAATATCCGTAACGAAGTGAACACGACAACAATTCCACTGAGAGTAACATCTGTTATTCGCTTTGACTGGGGGTTTATATCGGAGGGAAATACACTACTATTGCCAGCTCAAACAAAAATACTAAAAAAATATGCTGTAAATGTGCGCAAGGGCTGGTCATATTGATTTTGGTGCTGCCATACTCAATATAGCCAGTACGTGCGAGAGCACAATTTATGAACAGCAAATTGATGATTCTGAAATCAAAAATAAATGCACATGTATATAATAGCAAAAACGTTGTCAAACAGATATATTTATAATAATTTATTTAAATTGAATTAAAGGCAAGCCTTTGTTGTGACCAAATTGTTGGCTAGACTAGAATCAGCTTTCAAACTAGTATTGAGTTTCTGAAATCTCTTAATATAAATACATATCATACTTGCGGATTTCAGGTAAGTAAAGAATCCTCATTTTTGTTGTTGAACTATTTTGATCTCTGTTGCTGGCAGTACTTTTTTTTTTTTAATATTTCAAAAGTATTACAGTGACGAGATACATTGTACTCGATATATCGATGTTAATTGTTATCGCGCGCATGCCAGATCTATTGTTTACAATTTGGACGCACGTGCAAACGCTGAGGATAGATTCTGTTTCTTTCTTGTGTTTATAAATATAATTAGAAATTATGCCGCCAATTGCACAGGAAGGCAATTGCCTAATATATCGCGGCAGCAATTTCCTGAAGCAGCGTCTTGTGCTGTCCTGCCTGAGTGGAAAACCAGTTAAAATTACACAAATTCGCGCCGACGATGAGCAAGCACCCGGTTTGCGGGAATACGAGATCAGCCTGATACGTCTGCTCGACAAGCTGACAAACGGCACCAAAATTGAATTAAACCCCGCCGGCACCAGTGTCATGTTCAGTCCCGGTCTGCTGCACGGCGGTGCGTTACAGCACGATTGCTGTGTGCAGCGTGGCATTGGCTATTTTTTGGATGCACTGATTGCACTGGGTCCGTTCTGCAAGTACCCGCTGCAGTGCACGCTGCGTGGCGTGACAAACAGCAGGGACTCGCCGTCGGTGGATCATATCAAAGGAGCTGCGCTGTCGCTGCTGAAACGCTTCATCCTGGTCGACGAGGGTCTGGAGCTGCGCGTCGTGCGTCGCGGCGTTGCGCCCCTTGGCGGCGGTGAGGTCTTCTTCAGCTGTCCTGTGCGCAAAAGCCTTCGCGCCATACAGTTCCAAGAACAGGGCATGGTGAAGCGTATCCGTGGTACTGTCTACGCCTGCAAGGTTTCTCCGGCGATGGCCAATCGTACCGTGGAGGCGGCCAAGGGCTGCATGCTCAAGTTCCTGCCCGACGTCTACATCTACACGGATCAAAATCGTGGCAAGTTGTCAGGCAACTCGCCAGGTTTCGGCATCTGTCTTCTGGCCGAGACCACAGACGGCGTTTGCTTCGCCGCCGATTGCATCTCCAACACCAGAGAGGAATCGGTAAGTACTCATACTTGGAGTTCTCACTTCTAATTGAATAACATTTGATTTGCTCTGCAGGATACGCCATCTATACCAGAAGACTTGGGGCGAGATGTGGCCATGCGTCTGTTAGACGAAATCTATCGCGGCGGCTGCTGTGATTCTGCCTACCAATGGCTGGCCGCCCTCTACATGGCGCTCGGTCAGAAGCACGTCTCCAAATTCTTAACAGGTACCGCAGTGCCATTTACATAAATACCTTTTACTCGACTAACACTTTATCTGGCCGTATTTCAGGTCCACTCTCCACATACACAGTGCACTTCCTACAGCATCTGCGTGACTTCTTCTCAATCACATTCAAACTGGAGAATCCCGAGACGGATGACGATGGCGAGGATGATATGCGAGGTGCGCAAAAAGTGCTTCTCACTTGTGTGGGCATTGGCTACACGAACATAAGCAAACGCGTTCTGTAATTTTTTTTTTTTTTAATAATTATTTAGACACAAATAAAGAAATACATTTATATAATATATGTATGTATGTAAGCCGATGTCTATTATTATGAAATGAAAAAAGTTCGAATTGCAGAATACTGTTATTTCGTGTAAATGCTTTTGTAACATAAAATTGCTTAAAATTTATGCTAATAAGTTATGCAATTTAAACAATATTTATTACGATACATATGCATGTATGTATTTATATTTATAAATATATGTACATTAAGCAAGAGTGTTCTTGCTGAGACTGTTCGACTAATAGGTCGATTGAGGCCGGCAAAGAGCTGGAGGGGGTATTATTCTACGAAATTTCCGCCTCTAACGGTAAACGACACCACGCTTAATGAACGAGCTATCGATTATTATCGCAGATAAGGAAATGACATGAAAATAATATCCTAAAGTGCGTAATGTCATTTGAATGTTTGATGGTATAAACGAGCATACGCTCAAAATATCAAGATCCCAGCTTTTGCGCTTTACGAGACCATCGACGGACGTGCCTACATCGCCTCAGGTAGTTGTCCTGATCAAGAATGTAAAGCCTTTGCGAAGTCTGCCACGCCTGCTTTTGCATGTTACATTCTTTCTGCAAAACGATTCTACCCTGATTTCCCACTTGCAATAAGTTGAGGGCATTAAGAAAAGTTGATAAGTTTTTGCTTAGCTATGCAAAACAGCCGCAAGTTTATTGAACAGCAAAATACTAACAGACATACATATATTATATATGCATACATATATATAAACTGTCATTTTTTATGAATAAAATATACCATATTGCGCAAGAAAAAGGTATATTATTTCAGTTTACATTTAAAAACGAATAATTAAAATTGGTGCTTTTGTTATCGTTGGCATTTACACCGATAGCCAGCTCGGCAATCGATTGAAATGTTGCCGTTGGATTGTTGTAATATGGTCACACTTTTAGCATTTAAATGGAAATTGAAAAGACAACTTGGCACAACTTTGTTGCAGGACGCGGCGTTGCAGTTTGTAATCAGTGGTCAGATCGGGCACAATCGGATTGGATTGGCGGGTTCAAAAACCTAAATATGGGTTGCCAAGGTAACCGCGATAAGCAATCGATGGCCCTTGTTGTTGTTTGATTGCACACTCAAACAGTTTTTGTGGTCTAGGTGAGAGGCTTGCGACACACACGCTTGCCAAGATCAGCAAAAATGGAAAAGTGCAAAAAACCAAAGCACAAAAATAAAATCAAATTGACAACGGCGGCAACTTCCTGCGACGTAAGCGCGGCTTAGGCGTCCACAGCTATAAAAAGCGGACGCTGAAGGGCAACACCTATCAAACGCCGATCAACGTTTGGACACCATTCATCTCTGTGTTAGCCCGATACGCCCTACATTATGAGTCTGAGACTGTGCCTACTGGCATGCCTGGTTGCGGCTGCTTGTGCCTCCAAGAGCGAGCTGAAGCCCACCAACTGGCTGAGCGCCAATGAGCTGGAAACTGCGCCATCCTTGAACGACATCTCGTTCGAGCGGCTGGAGAGTATGCCCCTGCAAAAGGGCGCTCATATGGTGGAGAGGATGTGTAAGTGTCCACGAAGTGCATAAGTGGTAGAGCGTTGCTAATCTGTGGCGAACACATCCATCCATCTAGATCACATCGCCCAAATCAACAACGAGCTGACGCCCAGCTTTGTGCCCAGCGCCAGCAACATTCCAGTGAGGATCATCAAGGCCAATGGCGATCGTGTGGATGCCAAGCTGAACAACTATGTGGAGAAGGCTTTTGCCCAGCCGCGATTCGGCCAGGATGAGGTCACCATTGTGCTGACTGGCCTGCCCCAGACCTCGCCCACCATCAAGAAGGCTATGTACAAGCTGGAGCAAGCCTACCTACAGCGTTACAATCTGCAGGAGCAGCAGAAGCACGCCCTCCAAAACCAGCAGAAGAGCACTGAGTACGAGTCGACCTCTAGCGAGGAAACAGCCGATGAGTGGAAGAATGCCCAAACCATTGCCGGCGACTTGATCGTAAGTGCATCAACGATAGAATATAAATATATATGAATTGTGTCACCTACTCCCTACCACTGGGCAGATCATCGACTTGGGAGACACTTTGACCACTTTCCAGCGTTACGCCCTGCTCGACGTGTCCGCCACCGGTGCCATGGTTGGCCACACCCTGATCGAGCTGACCAACAAGGGTGTGCCCCAGGAGATAATCCACTTGATCGGACAGGGCATTGGCGCTCATGTTGCTGGTGCTGCTGGACAGGAGTACACCGGCCACACCGGACACAAGCTGCGTCGCATCACTGGTCTGGATCCCTCCAAGCTGCTGGCCAAGCGTCGTGACTACCTCGTCGGTCTGTCCCGTGGCGATGCCGAATTCGTCGACGTCATCCACACCTCCAGCCTGGGCATGGGCACGCCCATGCGTTGCGGCGACGTTGACTTCTATCCCAATGGCCCCAGTCAGGGTACACCCGGCTCCGAGAACGTCATCGAGGCTGTCGTGCGCGCCACCCGCTACTTCGCCGAGTCTGTGCGTCCCGGCTGCGAGCGCAACTTCCCCGCCGTCGCCGCCAAGTCCCTGAAGCAGTACAAGCAGAACGACGGCTTCGGCAAGCGCGCCTACATGGGCATCGATGTCGACTACGACCTGCAGGGCGATTACATGTTGGAGGTCAACGCGAAGAGCCCCTTCGGCAAGCGTGCCCCCGCCCAGAAACAGATCTCATACCACGGCCAGCGTCACGAGATCTAAGTCATTGAACAAGAGCATCCGACCCAGAACTTGGAAAATGGAAAACAACAAACTAATTTTACATTTAAGCATCAATCAATAAACGAGCATATTTTCTAAACTAGAATGGCTGGGCTTTAAAATAGTTCACAAATGGAAAGAGCAGAGAAAGGCGCTTACTGGTCAATCTGTGATTGTATGTTGAAAAGAATCGGACTTCTTGATGGAGCACAGTAAATTCCGTAACTTGTATCAACAAGCTTTTAATTAGACCATAGTTTGTTGAATTCGAAAGTCTCAGATGTTGTATATATTATGAGTGGGCCTAAATTGCCAAGAATTCGGATATATTTCTAAACATGTTTTTTTTACCCTGAACCCATTGAATCTGGGTATATTGGTAAGTATGTAACAGGCAGAAGGAGGCGTGGCAGACCCCACAAAGTATATATATTCTTGATCAGGGCACGTCGATTTAGCCCTGTCCGTCCGTATACATATGTGAACGCGTCGATCACAGAAGATATACGAGCTAGACAGCTACCCCTTTAGAGGTAGGATCTGCAAATTTTAAATGTAGACTCATATGTATTTTATAGAATTTCGATTTTGTTCTAAATGTCTTAAAGTTAATCCCATTTGAAAAATCTCAAAGAAGTCACAATTTTTTTTTTTTTTTTTTTTTTTTTTTTTTTTTTTTTTTAAAAAAAAAAAAAAAA
>NW_022045994.1:102573-119001 GCF_001654015.2 Drosophila navojoa
ATTTTTTTTTTTTTTTTTTTTTTTTTTTTTTTTTTTTATCTCAGTAATAAAACAAAAAATAAAAATAAAATCTTAAATAATTCCGATGTGATTTCCTAAGAATCTATATATTTCAAAACGGTTTACCCCCCTTGAATCAAACATTATTTTAATGCTAAAGATATTAAATAAAAAAAGAACTGATCGAAGGCCAATATTATCTTCCCAGTCATCACAAATATCTAATTTATTTTAAGACTAACAAACCCTTCCTCAGTGGTAAGAACTTATTGTCCAATATTTTTCCGAAAGATCCCGAAAAGGTTTTTTTTTTTTTAAGATAACCAGACCTACCTATATTTAAAAACAGATTTCTCAGACACAAAAAGCCAAATATGTTTTCTTTTGCAAGATTCCGTTATTTTCTGTTTGGTTAACGTTTATTTTTGACTTCATTTTGTTTGGTTAGTTCGTAATACTCATAGTTTTAACATTATGTTTAAATTCTTAGTGATTCTCAAAGAATGGAAAGAGATGTGATCGAGAAGATCAATTTCCCTTGCCTGGCTTCAAGAAAGTTAAGTTGCGTTTCGCTTAGGATTTCTGGTCGGGCTTGTTGCCCTCCGCGGGCAAAGGCCACTTCAGAGTGAGATCGTTAGCGTCAGAGTTCTCCACTTTCTTGGCTGGGGACTTCTTCTCGGCTGCGGCCGGGACATTGGCTTTGGCATCGCCGGCGCTATTCTTGGTCCCATTGTTGTTGTGGCTGAGTGGGGCAACAATGCCGAACGATTGGATGTAGCCGCGTGGACGACTGCGGCCCTGACGACGCTTTGTCTTCGAGCTCGGCGACAAAATGGGAATGAAGTTTTGGCCAGTTGCGCTGGTGGTGGCACTGCCACCGGCGTTGGTTCCAGCACTTGACCCCATCGGCATCTCCGGCGCCAGCTGGCTGCGATTGTTGTTGGCAGTGCCGTTGGAGTTGTCGTAAGTGTAGTTGGGGAAGTTACCGCCAGTGGGTAGGTTATTATATGGGACTGGTGGATAGGCGTTGTTATACCACGGCATGCCTTGGCCAAAGTAGTTGGCTGCCTTCGATGGCTGCCAGGAGTTCATGTACATGTTGTGACTGCACTTCCTCTTTTTCGGAGCACGCGGCGGAATGGCGCCATCTGGGCCGTTGTTTGGATTATAGAAGCGTATGCCATAGATGGTCGGCATCACCTGCGGAACACGGATATAAAACAAAATTCAAGTCAACCAAGAACTAAGCACTTACAGGGTCCATCGGATCGTAGGAGTCGTCTTCGGTCTCCAACAACGAATTGTTTGGCCCGAATTCTGGCGGTGGTCGGCCAAAGTCCACGGGGGGTTCGACCAGGTCTGCGTTATAGAGTGCGCCGTTCACATAGACATGCCGTGGCTGCATTGGGTGGCCGCCATAGGGTATCGAGTTGGCATTGGCCTGCTGATCCCAATAGGCCTGATCATATGGTGGATTCATATGGTTATAGTCGGACATTCCTGGGTAAAAACCTTGCTGCTGCTGCCCTGGCGGCATATAAGCCATGTTTGGCCCATTTCCCATGTAGCCATAATATGGAGCTTGCCCGTACGGGTAATACGGCGCGGATTGGTCCTGATATCCGCTAAACGGCTGCTGCTGCGGCACAAAGCCCATGAAATTCTGCTGCTGCTGCTGCGGCACCAGCTGCGACTGCGACTGCGATTGCGACTGCGGCACTATCTGCGACTGCGACTTCGGCTGCGGCATCAGTTGCGACTTCGGCTGCGGCATCAGTTGCGACTGCGGCTGCGGCTGCGACTGCCAAATATTATATGGGGTGTTGGTATTACGGTACGGCTCTGGCTGCGGCTGCCCCAAGTTAAATGGGAAGCTAGTCTGCGGCGGCTGCGACGGCAACTGCCCCAAATTGAATGCGAAGTTGTTCTGCAGCGGCTGCGACTGCCCAAAGTTAAATGGCATGTTATTCGGCGACTTCCCAAAGTTGAATGGGAGGTTGTTCTGGCTGGCGCTCTGCGCATGATTGTAGATTTGCTTGATACCGTCAGTGGCCCCCCATTGGCTTAAGTTATTATACAGCGACTGTTGTTGCTGCTGCTGGACTCCAACGGCGCCATGGTTGGCCGAAAACCAATTGTTTAGATTTGACTGAGCGGCATTAGTTGGTGGCACTTGACCACTGGAGTGGGCGGCTCCCGGTATATTAGCTGCACTTGTAATCTTCAGCTGAGCCTGCGCGTAGAGCCATTTGAGGGCTTGCAGTTGCAAAAGATTGACTCCGTTAGCCAGTGGCTGAGTCGGGGCTTGTGGATTGTTCTCACTCATCGCAATCACTAAGTTTAACACTAAGTTTTTCTTGAAATTTTAGCTACACATGTGAGGTTAGGTTTTTGTTTTGTTTTTGGTTTTATTGGGGTAAAATGATAAATTGCATATTAAAACAGAACGCAATAGAATATTGTTGTACATACTTGTTTCGATGGTGTGTTGCACAAAGATATTATCTTGAAAAACTTCTTGAACGTTGATTTTAACACGGAAATTGCAGCACAAATTGAAAATTTGATTAACTTACGCCTTTCCGTACTTACTCGGTCGAGAGTTTCGTTCAAACAGAAGGATTTTTGCTAGTGGCAGTTATTTCATAAATATATTTATCGATTTCAATTAGTTACTCAATAATACTACATTTATGCCATCCCCAAAGCCATTCGCGCAGAGAGCTTGAAAGCTGAATTAATCGGCAAGACTATTTCTCACGTTTTTATTTATTGATTTTTGATTTTTTTTTTTTTTTTGCTAATAACAACCATATAAAATGGCAAGTGTTAATCAATTATGATTGTTTTTCTTTTTATATATGATACATAAAATCGACAAGTTTGTATTAAAGACTACAATAATCAACAATTACATTAACAATAATTGTTTACATAAAACGATCATTTATTATATATTGTATATTTATTTATATATTTATGTTTAATAAATAATTATTTATATAAACAACAAATCAATACATCTTATATTATATAAATTAACCAACTTATTAATTGGGGCTTGAAAAGTAATACCCCTACGTGAGCGGCAAAAATAGCAGCTTACCAATTTCAAACTGCAATTCAAACTAGCAAAACTGAAACTACAATTGTTCGATATATCGAATACTCAGTGGGTCGAGAATATCGATACTTTCGATATAAACAACTAAAACGGGAAAATAAAGACAAAAAGGAAACAAAAAGACAAAACAAATTTCTGTGGAAAAGAGAGCTTTTTTTTATATTTACAAACGAGAGAGAACGGATTCTCTACAATTGACTAGAAAAAGCTGGTAAGAAAACACAGAATACTCTAGGCCTGTCTGAAGCATAATAATGTCGCTGTGGAAATAAAATCAATATATTTAAAGCATACAGCTGAAGCGCAATGGGTGCGGAGCACTCGCAGCAGCGCGTCGAGGCTGACGGCCATGAAATCTTCGAGAAACGCGATCCAGCTGGTATCAGTAGCATGGCCCAATCCTCCAGCAATTCTGACGCTGTTCGAATGAGCGATGGCAGCGCCATGGCTCTGACGGCGGCTGCGACGGCAGCCACAAACAAACGTAGGGGCGGCGCTGTACATCAGAGGCAACAGCAGCAACAACAACAGCAGCAGCAGCTCCTGCAACAGCAGCCTTCAGCGTTACCGCATGGCGCTAGTAATGGACCAGCTAGCATTGTGATTGCCAGCAAGCAAATCATTTCGGATACCGCCTCGCCCACGAGCTCTGAGCTTAGCCGACCGCCTTCACCGCTGCTTAGCGTGTGCTCAGATCTGCCGTATGTCTCCTATACGGATCGTCCTATCGGCGATTCGCCCAAGATACGCAACCGACCTGCCCATATGCTGCAGCAGAGCAGTGCCAGTCGGGCTGCCGCTCGCAAGTCGCATCCTGGCAGCATTACCACAACCATCAAGCCAAAGCGGCCGCAGTCGACGGCTTCCAGTCACAATATCGTGATCGTCAAGCCGGGAACACGGGACATCAATGACGACATTGACCCGGATCTGCTGCGCCTGCGTAACATACCTCAGTTCTGGCCCGTGCTGCGGGAGTCGATCAGCTCAGCGACATATACACGGGATCCCGAGATTCTGGAGCGCTTAAATTCGCAGCATCTGCTGAATATTTGCAGCCGCATGCAGACCCATTTGAATCTGTGCGCCAGCCATGTGGCCAGCGAACAGAATCATCTCGTGGAGCGGACTAAGGTGGTCAGCAACTCGATAACCACGCTCTTCGCCAGCTTCGTCGATATGCAGAAGACATACGCCTCGTATGCGGAGCAGTTCGCTAAGATTCGCGGCATCTCGCAGCAGCTGAGCCGCTGCAATTCGCTGCTGCACGAGAATATCGCCAGCCTGGAGGCGATCAATAACTTCCTGGACGACGACGATCGCCTGGAGCCGTTCGTCTGGCGCACAGACGACAACAAGCTTCGCGGTGAGGCCGAAGGCGCCGCTGGTGGCAACAGCAGTCGCCTGTGGCGCCTCTAGATGCGGCCGCACTTCTGCAAGCTCGCTTCCAAAGACAGTTCGTTATTTGTTATTGGTCTAACTCGTAGGTCTATGCTATGTATTTATTGTGTATATTAACTTTAAAGTTTAAACATTTATCGTATAAATAACTGGGCATGTTAAGAATGGTTAATCGGATTTCTTGTTGCGGACTCAGCTCGATCTCGTACATTTGCTGGGGCAAAAATTCTGCTCCACCATTGGAGCGGAGACCAACTGTGTAAATAATGATTTCTTTATAAATATATATATGTGTCATATATTATATGCAATCAGGCAGAAGCAATTGATGTGTTTATCCACATATCCATTAGAAGTGTATTATAAACAAATTTAAACAATCAAGTGTGTGTCGGGCATGTTCATAAATAACAAAAAACAAAAACAAATTCCATTACTAAAGGCTAACTAATGAGTAACAAGCAATTGAAACTCCATTTAAATTTTACAATCAGCTTTTACGTAAACAATATAACAATTTCGTGTTTAACTCTTCTTGCTTAACTTTAGAGTATGAGCTCTGGAAATCAGATGAGATTGCAATTAACAAGTTTAACTGCCTTAAGACTAGTAGCGTTTGAATAGCACCCGATTACTAGTTAGGCCCATTTAGTTAAGTAGTTCTAATCGCTTGAGTAGCCAATGCAATGCTAATGCAAACAGAGACGTTGACAACACTTAGACACAAGTTTATTACACATGCAAACGATTAGCTATTAGGATAACAAGCCTACATGGAACTAGATATATATTTATATATATATATATATAACACACATACACTTATAATACAGACGAGCATGGTTCGCTTTAACGTTACACTTACAATTTGACGGCTCTCGTGTGGAGGCCTTACTTATGATAGATAATATTCCTAAATACACATTTACATACAACATATACATTTCTTTCAATATTTGGCGATTGATGGCGTAGTAATGGCATTGCAGAAACCGTTTCAGATGAAGATGAAGGCTCGAAAGGCTTACAGCTAGGCTAAATGCCATTAACGGTTCAACACAGAAAGATATAGCGACAGACAGTGACAGAGACATAGACACATTGAAACACAGACAGATACAGGACAGAAGATGATAGAGAGAGAAAACAGAGGCAGAGTATATTTGAATTTGATCTTATTGTTGCCTTCCCTACTACGCACCGTTGTGGCGCCCATCCTCAGCCGAATAGACGCCTCAATCTGGGCAGGAGCAGCGTCTTGAATATGATCCAGCAGCACAAGAGTTGATTGAAGAGAAGGCAGAGCATTACAAAACCCTTAGAGACATAGAAGACCAGTGTATAGATATAGCTACTCTGCCAGAAGAGAAAGGTATTGGCTAACTGTTAACGCTGCGCATAGTTGCTCCAATAAACGAGGAGCATGAGCAGTACGTTAGCACAACTTATATTCTAGAAGAGCTTCTGCATGTGGATGCGATCCTGAACGTTGCGTTCATGCTGCTGCTCCTCAATCGCCTTCAGCTCGCGTGCGACAGTGGTCTTTAGGCTCGCATCTAGACTCAGAGCATCAAGAAAGTCGCGGCGCGCCTGAGCCGGGTTCCAGGCACCAGCGTGTGCCTTGGCACGGCGGAATAGCGCCTTTACATTGCGCGGATCAAGCGTCAGCACCTCGTTGCAGTGCTCAATCACAGCATAGTAATCGCCAGCAATTAAACGGCATTGGGCGTAGTTGAGCAGCAAGGGAACCTTGATGTTAGCCAACTCCTGCCATTCCGCATCGTGGGGCTTCTCCTTGAGCATCAGCTGTTCAACCATGCCCACGGCATCGCGGTAGCAAATCTCCGCCTCGGCGTAATTTTGCGCATTATACAGCCGGTTGCCGCGCTCCCGCAAGGTGTGCGTTGCGAGCATTTTCTCATCGTCAGACATTTGCCAGCGCTCCTTCTCGTATTCCTCGGGCAGCTCAATTGATATTAGTTCTATGATGAACTCCAAGTCGACTGGCGTCTGCAGCAGCTCATCGAGATCCTCGTAGCCCATGCCCTCGTTCTGCAGTGTCATGCCACAGCAGTGGCGACGCTCGTCGGGTTTCTTGCCAATATCCCGTAGAGTTTTCGAAATGAACGGATATTGGGCACAGAGCTGTAAGTACAAGTAGTATCGAATTAATCAACTAATATATCTATCGGTTTGCTTACCGATTTGTGGACCGTGAACTTGGCCACTTCATTTAGGGACATTTTCTGCACCATCACCTCCCACACTTCCAATTTGAATTTCTTGCCCAAGACCAGCTCCATTGGCTTGTTAATTTTCTTGCTATCGTCAATGATTCGCACATCGTTGGCCCGACGCGTTTGGAAGTGAAATTTAACCTGTAATATTCGTATACCGTCAACTATGGCCTTGGCCCAGTTATGACCTGGATTTTGTTGGCCACACACAACTGTTGCCTCTTTGTGATTTTCATTTTTCTTACCCTGGTGCCTGGTTTGAGTTCGATGTATTTGTTTCCAGGACTGATAATCTCCTTGCGGATGGGCTTCAAATTACTTTGTTCCTTTGATTCTGTATCCATTTTTGATTGGTAAATGTTTAAGTAGCTTTTTAGGGCTGGCTGGATTTATTTTGTTATTAGATGCAGTTCCTAATCCTGCTCGGCAAAGGACAACAAACTTCCTAGAGGGAAACGCAAATATTCTAGAGCTCACTAGGGATGAGCAACACTAGAGTTTCGTTTGAAATCGATTGGGCTGTTACTATCGATAGGCGAAAATTGTACATTTAATTTTGAAATTTAATTTATTTAACTACATTACAAACAAATTATTTTGCGTGAACAAAGCCTAATAATTAATTTCAATAGATATGCACATAGCTTTGGTTCTAATAGGTTGGAGAATTAGAATTGTCATAATATATGTATATGAGAGAGCCCTCCTTGGCAGTGTTTTAAATAATTATGTTTTTTTTTTTAAATTCAATTTTCGACTATGAAATAATAATAATACAATTTTTGAAACACAAATAGCCATACTAATATGCGATATATTATAATCATAAAAACGGATATTCAAATGAATATATGCGCGCTAAGGATGAGCAGCAAAATGTGTTATCGAATGCATCGAACAGAGTTGCCGTCCTTAAGCCACATAGAGCTGCCAGCTTGTTTGAACTCTGTCAGCTGGCAATTCTGCCAGCTGGCCGCCAACTATGAATTCATTTTAATTTTATTCGGTCGCGTATAGCCTAACTTGTCAGTTGTGTGCGCATGAACGGCTCTTGCTGCGACTCCCGTTTGAGCGAAAAGCCGTTACGAGCAATTTAAAAATTGTAATCGAAATTGAATATTGAATTAGTTAAAAGCAACTTAATTGTTAGTAAATTTATTCGTATATGCTCTAATTTTTGTTTGTGTGAGTGTGTGAATGCTGGTGTTCTGTGTTTGTGCAAAAATTGATAATGAAGAACAAACAACAATGCTTCTTAATTACAATCTCAACGATCGCATCACAATCAATTATATTTGTTGCTGTAGCAGCTGCTCTCTAGTTTTTTTTTTTACACTGTTTTATGTGTATATATTTTTCAATTAGAACTGTCGCGACTCATTCGACTTACACCCGCTATATTAAGCAAATTTACAAATACAATACATACAAATACTTGTACTCTATGCAAAATATATTCAAATAACGCTTGACGATTTTGTTGTTATTTTGTATTAATTGCAATTCCAAACGAGAATTTATTTGTGCATGGGATATGCGGCGTATGCGTGATATTAGATATACAAATAATTAACTGTGAACTTGGCTGGAAATTCAAATCGTTTTGTCATCCAAGATCCAAACTAAACGTAGACAACATTACGCATATATGTATGTATGTATGTAGTACAACAAAATAGAAAGAAATACAACAACAAATCTAAGATCTTGATGCTGCTTTTTAGACCACCTGAGCACCTTTTCCGCTAGCGTGGGCGTGGGCTATGCTCTATATATAATCTCGCATATATCGTTCATAATTTATACAAAAATGACACATCAACACTGTTTTGTTTCATTGCTGAGAAAGCAAGAGAAACAAATATGTACATATATTGCTAACAAAAATCAAATTTTGTCTGCCTACTGAATCTAAAAGTAGAAGAGAACAAGTGAGAGAGAGAGAGTAAGAGCAAAGCAATATCAACAATATAGATTTATGCATATATACATACATATATACATATGTGTCTATTTACATAAATGTGATCATATGCAGCCCACACAGCATCCAAAAAACTCAAACAACAACAACAAAAGGTCTAACTATTCTGCCAGTTAATAAAACTTTGGCTCTTTGTTGCTCTTTTGCTCTCACTCTCTATCTCTCTGCCGTTCGATCTGTGTTTGCTTGTGAGTAGGCGGGGTAAGACGGCCATCAACTAGCGTGAGCGAACAACATTCACAGGTACAAATAACAACAACAACAGACACAAAACTCTCAGCTACAGATGCAGAGACAGACACATTGAAACACATCTAATAGATACGTATGCTTGTGGCATGTGTTAACTTAAGTTTTTTTTTGTTTGTGTGTTTTTTTTTTAGGCCAATACGAAACTTTTCGCCTGCTCGCAGTCGTTCTACAAATTCCGCTTCGCACGTATTGGCGGAGCGAACACAAACGAAACGTATTCAAAAATTAATTATAATATTTTAATTAATATTTAAACGGTAGTACGCGGCGTGCCTCAACCATTTCCAACAACAGTTTATTTAAAATATTTTTTTATTTAAAAAAATTGCATATATTCTTCACATTTTTTTTATAACATTTTTTTTTTTTTATCTTATAAATGTGCCAAAAATACAAAAGTGACGCATAAGCTAAAGAAAAAAATTAGTGAATTTAAAAACAACGTTTTTTGCGACTAGAAAAATACCCTGTGCTTCCAGTTTTCGAATGATCTAATGCTAATTCGTCTACACATATACATACATACATACACATATATGTACGTGTATATGGCGATAAAGAAACAAACGTATTATACAATATTAATCAATTGAAGTGATTCGAGAACTTGATTTGAATTCTTTGAAATAATCAGAAAATCTTTAGAAATAACTTGATTTACAAAATTATGCCAAAGCTCCAACAATGAAATTGACAACGAGTTAAAAAATTTTCAAATTTACTCTCGAGCTTTAACCTTCACACACACACACACACACACACACACAGAGACTTGGTTAATTATGAGCAAATATGTATATTTTTGTGTTGTGTCTTAAATTTATAATAATACTACAATACATATACATACATATGCACATAGGTACATTACATATACATACATACATATATATATTATTCAAGCTTGGCGTCTAAGAACTTCGTCTACTCCTCGCAGTCTTGCCAGCAATTGTTTAGCTAAAGATGCTTATTTTTATAACAGTCTAAGGTATACATATGGATACACACACACACACATGCACATATTCGTGCACACATGTGTGTGTCGTATCTCCTCCACTGGGCATCAGTGTTGCCATTGCAGCCTATTTATGGCTAGATCTAGACTATTTGGAAATGAATAAGCCTGTCGAAATGAATTGCGCCGTCAGGGCAAATATTAATCTCCTTCAGACTGTCAATTAGGTAAAATAAGTGCACATAATATTTATGTATTGTTTAGTTTTTGGCTTTTTTAAGCCTGTTTTTTTTTCTTCGAATTTTTAGCCTATTCTAGCTTATATTTTTGAGAAATTTCGCCTATTTTGTCGTTCAAAATCTGGCACCACTGCTGGGCGGGCATACGCAACGTATCTTTGGCATCGATATTAGCTCCCCTTATTGCTCCGTTAGCGCTCTCGCGATCTCCCTCTGCTACATATGTACATGTGTGTGCGCCCATGTATTTATTATATACTTACATACATACATACATTCATACATATGTATGTGTGCTGTCGTTGGCCATATGGCGCGTTTACCGCAATCGAATTTTTTATTTTCTTTACGATTTGCTGTTACTTATACGTATGTATGTGTATGTGTTGTGACACTCAATGAATGACAACCATCAATGAGCTTGAATTTGTCACTACTCACACACACATACAATACAACTCCACGCATGTGCAGCTAGTGCATGATGCCCACTTGTCAAATGTTACCTGCAGCCTCAACTCTAACGCCAACGGAAACGATAACGCAAGCGCAAGCGCAAACGCCAACGTTAACGTCAACGCCTACGTCAACATCGACGTCGACGCCGACGCCGCCTTCAATGCATATGCAATTTTGTGCCATATACATACATACACTTGCCAGAATAAATATGTATATGCGTTATTCGTTTTATTTTGTTGGCGTCCGATATTAGAGAACAATCTCCCTCACAGTGAGGCTGTGCGATGGTTGACTTCCTTGACTCCACAATGGATCACAAGGCATATCTACAAATTTTAAAAGAGAATTAGCTCAGTAGCTGCAGGAAATTAGGGTTTGGCGATGACTTTTGGTTCCAGCAAGACAATGATCTAAAGCATTCAGCCCACGATGTGAAGCTATGGTTACTATATAATTTGAAGAAGCAATTAAACTTGCCACTCCAGTTGCATTATTTAACTCTTGTAGAACATATTTGGGATTTTCTGCAACATTGGAATCGATTACGATGAATTAAATTCAAGGATATGTTGAAAGACGCATTGATAGAGGAGTGGCTTAAACTACCCTCCAAAATTACTAGAAAATAAAAAAAATTCAATGCCAAAGAGATTGACAGAGACCATTAAAAGGAAGGGGTATCCCAAGTCTTACTTAATTTAATTTTATTTTAATGAAAAAGTTCCTTTTTTGTTGATATTTTAGGGTGTACGCATACTTTTTCTGGTCCGATATCCGATGTTTTTTTAGTCTTTTAATCATAGAAAAGTAACCAAATGTCATAGCGACTTTAAATTTGTTGTAAACATTTCATAATGAATGTGTTATTTATCAAAAAATATCATTTGGTCAACAGCACACCTACAAGTCCTTTTTTTAACCACCAAAGTTTTGCGTACAGCATATTTATTCTGGCAAGTGTATATCGATATTTGATTTTGGCAACATGTTCTGCTCCGTGGGTTACGTCAGCAGCAGCAGCATCCGCAGCGACTGTTGCTGTGACAAGCGAAGAGAGCGCCAATGCAGGAATCAAAAACTAAGCACATAAATAAACAAGAATTTGATGATTACGAACGAACGCACAAAAAAAAACGTGAAAAAAAAAAACAGCCAAAAAATCCGCTCAAAAAACTTGATTTTTTTCCACAATTGTGTGTGTCTCTCTCTCTCGCAGTTCTTGCCACTGGCGGCTGCTTTTTAATTTCGCTGAGCTGAGCGTTTTCTCAAGACATTTCGGCCAAGGTTGTCAGCAAGCGACAACTTGAGATCATAAAATAAAGCTTGTCTACGTATGTATGTATGTATTTGTGTATGTATTAGCTGGCATGTGGGTGCGAACGTGTAGGTGTGTGTGTGTGCGCGCGCGTGAATTTGTGTTGACCATATGTGAGATTTGCAATGTTTAATGTTGAGTTTATTGAAATAGTTTACACAATAATCAGATCCAACAATAACAACATTAACGAAAATGCAATAAAAGTGCAAAAAATCAACAACTACAACAACAAAACACACAATTTAAGGCTAAGGCCAGCCAAGAGCCGACAAACAACAACAACAACGCCAACAGCAGCAGCAACAACAACGACGAGGACGTGGATCATAACAACTGTTACATCATGATCAGCAGCAGGTGGAGTAGCCTCCAGGCACTGCTGCTGCTCCTCATGTTGACACTGCACTGCAGCCGACACCCAGCAACAGACGCCTACAACATCGACCTGCCAAGCTACGTGCGACATCGGCACGCTAGCAACTCGATGTTCGGCTTCAGCATTGCTCTTCACAAGACGCGCAGCAACTATGCCAACAATTCGTAAGTACAATTTAAATTCTGTCCATCTGCCCAAGTTTCTAATTACAGTGAATACTCAATATAAGATATGGTCTTCAATTACATATGTATGTACATACTGTATCCAATATCAAGATTTTGTGTCTCTGTCTTAACTCCTAATTACTGTGAATACTCTATATATCTAGAGGATATTTTGTCTCTCTAACAGTCTTATATTATATTTATATTAAACCAACTAGTTTCTGTCTATCTGTCTTATCATCTGATAGTATATACAATATTATTAAATACTATGAACATTCGAATACAGTGCACATTCAATATATGTACAATAATAGAAATCCTGACTACCTGTCTTAGCTTTTAGGGGTATATGTATATAGAATATTCAATGTATAAGAAGATATTCACAACAATCTCTTCTAATAATACCCTTGATATTCAATATATGATAATCTTATCATAACAATCGAAATATTCACTCTCTCTATCTCTGTTAGCTTTCGAGTACAGTGAATATTAAATTTATTAATGACAGTCGAAAGTTTGTCACTCTCTCTCTCTCTTTCTCTCTCTCGTTTTCTCTGAACATTTGCCTCTCTATAAGTCTCTAAGTACAGTGAAGCATATGATATTAAACTTTCTTCATATCAGTTTTCAAAAACTGTGAATATTTAATCTATGTCAGGGAAACAATCAATATTTGCTCTCACTGTCTTAGCTGCCCAAGTAGAGTGATTATTCCATATATGTCACAGTGTTCCAATTTCCAGCAGCATCAGTACATCATTCGATAGTTCAGTTCCAATGTTTAATGAATATGCCCTCTGCTGACTGTTCACAGCATCCCTAGTTGATCGAGTTAAAAAGGAGAAATATATAGAAATCGAATACTTTTGTGCTCTTAACTTTTGCAAGTTGGCAAATTAATTTGCTAGACGTGCATTCCTGCATTTCTGCGAAGATTATGAAAGAAGTGGATTATGTTTCGAATATTCACAGATAGATGATCAGATGAGCCTGTGAAAAGCGATAGCAACTGTCTCTCAAATGATTAAAGAATTTACAAATTCACTTTTGTGTTTTGTTAACTCTACAAATTCAAAGAAAACATTCAGTCTGTAGTTCGGTTTTTACTTTTCTTTAATTTCTGTTTAGTCGAATATGTCGAAACGTAGACAAAAGCAATTATGTAAGTCGAGCGAACGACCTTCTGACACCCGATACAGACAGAGCCCAGCCAAAAAAGAGTGACAGTGACATATGCATACCTAGGCAACATACCGAAGCGCACATACGCGCACACACACATGTATGTACATATGCATATGCACACACACACACAGACACTCAGACTGAAAGAAATTTCAATGGCACACTGCGCATGCGCACCGGAAACAATCAGGCGTTGACTTCAAATAGGGGCGCTCCAAAGCAACACATTGATGCATGCAACGCGAGCGAATGCCGACAGTCACCAAAGAGAGAGATATGTAAACATACATATATATATATATATATATATGTATATATATGTATATATATATATATTTATATATATGTATATCACATATTTTATTGTTCTTTTTAGGCAGTTCGCTTTGTGCTCGCTGATGAAATACTGAAGCTGCCTGCAGTCGCCGCAATCATCACAGCATTGAAATGATAAGCGTGATAAGCGTAAATGGCGTTTTATCACTGCTCTGTCGCGGCTTCCCAGTTTCTGTTGCCACTAGGAACTCGAATCAAGTGAGATATTGACACTGCCACTGATCGAGGGCTGTCGTATTCTTTTAAAATATCGTGTCGATGATATTTTAAGTTCTGGAAAAATATCAATGCTATATTGCAGCTTACAGCTTACATTTTTTTCAATTTTTGTCATAAGGTTTTTCCCACAATAGACTTATAATCGGTTCTAAAACATACTATGTATATGGACACATATAAAAATACAAGAGAAACATATATAAATGCAGATACAGATACTAATATGAATAGAGATACAGATCTACAGATACAAATACTATACTCACTGATATGATTAGAGTATTAGCTAGATAGTTTCATATACAAATACATGCAATTTTCTATGTGCACACCTATTCAGATACAAATATACATATATAAATGAAAATTTTGATAGCTATAAAAATATAGAGTCCAGCATGTAGACATACATACGTATACAACTCTATTGTCGCATAACATATCTTATTACATATTCATGACACCCTCTTCGAGAGTATCAAATCAGAGAACAAATGCACCCGGAATATGCTGACAAGCAGCTCCGTATCGGGCACAATTGCATGTTTATTTGAAAATCAATTGAACTGTCATATGGAGCAAGCACATCCAGCTCATAAACAAAAGATTATGCCGCAAATAAAAACAAATAGTTCATAAATAATGCGAGGGAGATACTTTGAAAGGCGATTTACTTAATGAATGAAATGAAATAACTTAATAAATGAAATGGTCAACAATATATTACATAAATACGCCAAACCCGTTCGTATTGCTATTGAAAACTTCAGCCCCATAAAGAATTTCGACAGATCTATATTTACGAATGCACTCTTCGGGAGATACGGAAAGTGGGCGCCCACTCCTAGGGGATATTATGTTGGTTGCGTTTAGTGCGAAGTGTGTCAACACCAGAAATGCCATTAATTTCAATCAGTGCCCGATCAAAATTTATGGGCGGCAGCGTGTCACATTGCACTATATATGAATGTCGCTGGCTGCAAAGTGCTATTAAATAATATGTGCCATATAAAAACATATGTGAATACATAAACACATATGTATACATACGAATATATGTGTATATGTGAATGCTCTGCGATGCTACAAATGAGGCATTTTGGCTGTGAACCGGAATGTTATTAGCCGAATGCAGCTGAACCATGGCAAATGGGGGAAACATTCGCGTGTCTTGCTGCCTTTAAGTGCCGGCCCTCAGTGTCGATTAGTTCATGTATTCGCATTCGCATTCACATTCACATTCACACACAGTAAGATTCTTATGTACCCGATAGCCTATTGAACTTTGAAAGTTCGTCAACGTGAACGGTTCGGCCAGCTTCATTGAGCGTGTTAATCAAGTGGCCACAGCTCAGCTCAGCTCAGCTCAGCTCAGCTCAGCTCAGATGCAAAGATGCCTTCCACAGCCACATTTGACTTTTCGCACGTTCAGAGCATAACAACAAGAAGCAGACGCTGATGAGCAGAGATACGAGCCATGTATAGAGACGGAGGCGAGCTAGTGTGCTAGCTAGCGATAAACAGTATACAAAGAATAAGAGGGAGATAGACATAGAGAGAGAGGATGCAAGCGAGACGGAGAGTGGTGGGGAGAGTTGAGGGCAATATAGAGACAGCAGGCGGCTGATAGACAGAAAGTCTAAGTTATCATCGCATTGAACATGTGTTGAATACTGCAATTAAGTTATGTTGTTCAGCTATACCCAATAGAGCGCTCAGAAGAACGGGTATATATACTACAAGCAGAGAAAGTTGAGCAATGGCCATAAACAGATCTCGTCACTATTTCAAAATATTTACCACAATTAAACGAGTTAATTCTTCTGAAAAAATATATTCACATACATGTATGTATATACATATTACCTTTAGTATCTACATATATATTTATATATTACTCCATGAGTTTAAGGTAATATATTTCTACTTATCAAAATCCCTCAAAAAAATATTGTGAATTTAATATAATATCAATCGACCATAAAAAAAGAGTATTTTTATACCCTGAACCCATTGAAAGTGGGAAATCAGGGTATATTATTAGTATGTAACGGGCAGAAGGAATCATCGCAGAACCAATTAAGTATATATATTCAGATCGATACAGATACAGATACAGATACAGATACAGATACAGATACAGATACAGATACAGATACAG
>NW_022045994.1:125643-137490 GCF_001654015.2 Drosophila navojoa
TATATATATATATATATATATATATATATATTATATATGTATAACAAATTTATTCTTTTAATATAGTAATAAATATATAAATATAAATCCTTTAGTAAATATTTACTAGTTTTTTCCAAGGGAAACAGCAAAGAATGAATTGGGAATCAAGAAATATAATAAATATTTATTTTGTCTCTATACAGAAAATTAAATTGAACAAAATGTATATATTTTACATACATATATAATTTGTAAATTCGACATTTGCTTGCATAATGTTAATGCTATCTCCATCTACATCTTTTACTTTATTTGCAGTTTGGTTGTGGGCGCACCCAAGTTCGACACGTCGTCGTATCAGGAGCACGTGGTGGAGGCTGGAGCCGTATTCAAATGCTCGATGAAGGACGATGACTGTCATTTGGTGCAATTCGATTCGAAAGGTAAGTAGACGGCAAAAGTCAACATTAAGCAACCGAGCGATCGGAAAGTCTTTGGGCCTGGTCTCTGGATCTGGCGCCAGCTCAGAGAGCTTCCAAGCCCAGTGTCTCCGGGCCTTTGAGTCGTCGTCGAGTCGTCGAGTCTTGAGCTCTCCCAGTCTTGATATACATTTCTTCTCTTTCGTATTGGCGCCAGCGACAACAGCGCCAAATGCAATTAGTTATTTATGGCTCACACGCATGCGCAGCGTTTTTCCTTAGTATGCAAACTGCGAATGCTAATATGCAAAGCAGCCACAACAGAAAATATATATATATATAAATATGTGAAAAAAACAAAGAGAAAATTAACTGCGAAAAAATGCGCACGGCTGCAGTTGATTATTATTTTTATACGTTTGCCATTTCGCCATCCCAGCACTTCCTTAAGCGCAAACGGAAATGATAAACAGACGGCCTTTAAGACAAACAGACGCCCATTTTCAAGGTCCGCCCCGCACGGCCTACCAGCTGCTGCCCATAGCCAGCTCCATCCCCAACCCCACCAGCTGCCTCTCCTGCCAGAGGCTCCACGGCTCCACGACTTCACGACTCCACAGTAACGGATGCGTATATACAAATTATTCGCTTTGTCGACGATGACGACGCCGACGACGATGTGGTCGATGGAAATGCTATGAATGCACCCATGTCTAGAGTGCGTGCAGTGTGTTCCGATTCGGTGCGGCTTTTAATAGAACAGACAGACTTCTGTGCAAAGAGCTGCAAATGCATTCTTGATCGCATAAACGTATCTATTGCGAAGCGTCATCTGTTTGTCCATTTGGAAAGCTGAATCAGAGCTGCAGTCCCATTTACATATCCCATAATTTAGCTAGCCAACATTCGTAAGCTCCACTGTAGCCGTTTTCGAAGTGTGTCATAAGTCGCTCGGCAACATCTCGAGGCATCTGAATCTAACCAAATGTTTTAATGCTCGCTCCTCACTCTTGTATCGTATGCTTGCTAACACATTATTAATATACAAACAACAAAAAACAACTAACAGGAGTCAACAGGTGCTTCATTCAGCTCGCAGGTTTGTTCATTAATTCATTAACTTTTCAACGGACTATCGATCAATTGCCGTTAGTCAACGAACTTTTCTAACGAAATGTATCTGAATCATGGCAAAACATTACTCACCTGCTCTCATGTACATATTTATCTATTCAAATATACAGATACCTATAATTAGCTGCATATTTCAGCTTTCTCATTAATCATAGTGCACCTTCAGTTTGTACACAAATTTACTTATTATCTTATCTGTGAACTCATTGCAATTGTTAATTAAGGACATTGTGAATATTTATACAAACAGAGAGCGGTAGGACTAATATAGTTTGTAACATATTTTTTGTCAAACAGAATAACCAATGGAAGGCATAATATAATTATCCCTCCGTCCTTATAGATGCTGATCTTCTTTCAACTAAAGTCAAAAGTCTTGCATATCTATTGCAATGTACTAAGTACTTTTTTCCGGATTCACCTGAGGGATTCTTTATGGTCTCTATACAGGCAGATCCTGATTATTAATATGTATTTTTGATTTGTAAAATCGTTAAATAGTATTTTTGATATAGTTAGTATAAAGATTATGTCAAGTATATTCATATTATTATCTGAAAACATCATTTAGAAATTGCATTTATGTTAAAGTTCTTGAATATCCCAATCTTCCGTAGTTAATTACCACTCTTAAAGGTTCTGGGTAGCGCCTAGTCGGTATTCCCAATGATAGTACGCTTGTTTGTATTTCCGATTGCTATTAAGATCCCAGTTAGGTGCTAACATATACAATGTTTGTAGTTTTGCTCTCTAGTTAGAGTTTTCTTAGGATATACGAATTTGAGATTACATCCGAAGATATGATGCTCGTGATTGTCTTTAAATTTGTTTGCATATATAAGTCCCTAGAATCAAGTAAAAAGTTTGAAGTTCTATAGTTCAATATTTTTTAGGAGTGAATACATCTAGATCAGCTCAATTATATTGCAGTATCTGGCGAAATTTTCAATTTATTTTTCACTTTGTGTTTTGATTGAAGTTTTAAATTTCAAGCAAACGCAGAGCAGGGATGTTTTGTTCGTTAGATGCCCAGCATTCATTCATCAGGGCTGTCGCTGTCACACATCATTCATTGCCTCTAATTCTATTCAATCATCACTCAATCAGCATTTGTAAGTACTTCAATCAGCATCAATCACGCACCCCAGACACAGCGCTGCACCTAGCACAAACACACTTATGTATGTATGTATGTATGTGTATCTATGTCCGCACCACCCTCGGCAGGAGCCGTAGAATGAAACGAAAGCGTAATAAATCATTGCCAAACATCAACGGAAGTGGCCATTATGCCGTTATTTGCCAAGTGCCTTGTTTAGATCAACTTAATTAGTTTGCTTTTGTATTTTTTGTTCTCTTCGCCTCTCCTCCTTCCCTCTCTCACCGTCACTCTTGTGTGGCCGGCCGTCCGCCCGCCTTTGCTTTCACTTTAAAAGACATCTGTATTAATTTCGGCAAATTTTTCGTTTCCGTCGTTTTTCGGTTTTTGCGTCGCCTTCTTACTTAAAGTGAGTGAAGAGGCTCTTTTAAATTTGCAGCACTCGTTGTTAATGGCTTTGCGTTTGTTTTCTGTTTTTTTATTTTTTTTTTCCTT
The DNA here is from genome assembly GCF_001654015.2 of Drosophila navojoa. The sequence continues at coordinate 128,773 of NW_022045994.1, forward strand.
TGTCAATATTTCTAATTGCTCTCTCCTCCCCCCATCCACTGTAGGCAACAACAAGAACACAATGGGCGAAACTATCGATCGAAAGTCGTATCAGTGGCTCGGCGCAACTGTCGCCACCGGACGGGACAGCGACTTGGTTGTGGTGAGTACAAAATGAATATTAATTGAGATTCTATATAACATATTATATTTTTATCATATTTCTCTTTAGAGTTATATATATATATAGCGTTTTTATCATAGTGAAAGAGTTTTGTGGTCTCCGTCTGTCCTTTCCATCCGACTGTATGAATGGTATCCGTTTCTCTAGAAGCTAGAGATTCGAAGCTTTAAATTTATGTCCAGTATTACCTTCGTCCTATAAATATTTTACAGTATAACAGCTAGAAAACCAAAATTAAGACATCATGTTATATTTCCTATTCAGATAGCTTGAATTGTGAATAGCTCAATATTGAAAACTTCCAAAAACTATATATTTTCGCTTTAGCTATGCAATGCCATGCCCATATATCAATTGCCTCTAGAAATCGTTTCGACTCTGGCAGAACAGCCTTATTTAGTCTTTATGCATATTTATTGGCTCATTGTTAATGATGATGTGAGACAAGGTTTCACGCTAGTCTCATGAAAGTTAATTAAAATAATGGTGAGCATCACATGCCCACATGCCCACAAATTGGACTTGGGCTATCTTATCGCTCTTTGCTTAGTGCTGTAAAGCCGTAGTTAATGTGACAGCCCAAGCGAGATACATTTTCTGTCGCTCACCAACTGACCCACTGACTGACTTTGTCTGCCCGCTCGCCAGCACCAGCACCAGCACAAGCACCAGCAGCAGCAGCAGCTGCAGCCAACGTCCAACGACACCTGGTGCTGTGGCGGTCGATTGTCTGATTGTTTGATTTTCATGCGCATTGATGGCATCATCGAGAAACGCGATAGCTCGTTAAATGGCTCTCTTATTAACAACAACATCCCATGGGCACATTGAAAGTGCAAGCGCAGTCGGCCAGGAGATGCCGCCCAAGCAGGTGGGCGGCTGTCCATTGAGGAGCCAACCAATGCCAACGTAGCTGGGTCACTGTGAAACTGAAACTTTCAGGTTACACTAAGGAAAACAAAATCCAAAATGACATTTTTTACGACGCGAGTTTCGCTTTTGATGTCAGCTGCGGTGGGTGTGCAATGCCGTTATGACGTGAATGTGTGTGCGCCTGTGTGTATGTGTGTGTCTTGTACATATACCCTACAATCGTAAAAATGTCCATAAAAGATACAAATCTGTCTATAGCTCGAAATGAGCTTTGTAGTTGCTCACAAGATATCTTCTATCGTTCCATATTTAGATTTATCTGTGGACAGCTTTTATTAAATGACATCGAATTATTGCTAGTATATTAAATACAGCTTATGGTTGAGAGAGAAATATTAGAATATCTTTAGGATCTATGTATCTCTAACTAGCTATTCCTAAGCAGAATATATTTTTGAAAAAGTCAAGATTTAGATAGAACTGGCAGATGTGTCGGGATTAGGCTCAATAAAAATGTACTACAATGATTTCGTTTATAAGTCAAACTTTATTATTAATTTCTATTTTCTATCTTATGCATAATTTAATATTTAAATGAGATAAAGAAATAATGAAAAAGGAAAAAACAATATTTATATATTAGACTTCATTTTCAAATATACTATTCTATCTCAGGCATAATTTATTCTTATTGTATTCCTATATCGAAAAGAACATTCATAGGAAAACTTTCTGTTTACTACTCATTACAGGGTATTTGATAGCTGGGCAAGCTTAAGTTCTACTTTGACTTGTTTTGATTTGTTGTTGGGGTCTTAGCCACAATAACAAAGACAGCAAAAATTTTGAATGCGCTTTGATTCGAATTCAATGTGTTGCTGTTGTTGTTGTTGTCAACTTTTTGGTCACAGTGAACGTGGTTGTTTCTTGGATTGCGTCAAGTAAACTACACACACACACACTCGCACACACACTCACTCACACACACATACACAGCCATCAACTGTATAAAGCGTGCGCCGTTTAAGGTGCGCCACAGTCGCAACTTTGGTTAATTGCGTTGGCGTTGTTGGCCAAGTCAGGCTAAAATGTAGAAGAAGCAGCACAAAGCAAGAACAGAACCTTACCACCCACCCGATGCCCGGCAACATTTGATTTTCACTTTAGTTCTCAATTAACTTTGATTTGGCCCATTTGATTTGGCAACCATACGAGCCGTTAACATTGATGGCCAGCCAAGGAGTCTATTGTTGTTGTTGCTGTTATTGTTGTTGTTGCAGTTTGGCTTTGTTGGCCATCAGAGTCCAGGTCACTTCCGCCACGTGCGCACCCAGCGCTGACCTGGCCTTCAAATGCCCATTAACAGGCCATCGATTTATGTTAGCACCAAGTGCGCAACGGGACTTGAACTACATCATCATAGCTGGCCAACAACAGCAAACAATGAACTCAACATCTTGTCTATGCGGGAATACCTCAAAGTCTGTCCAAGCTCAAAAGGCAGATTGCGAATTCTTCCAATACTCTTGGCTTGAATACGAATAGAAGGATCAGTTTAGGTCAGGTCAGCTCAAGTCAGTTCAGGTCGGGCTTACTTTCAAGAAGTAATATAAACAATTTTTAGTTAAATTATCTACCAAATATGTATATGATGATATATGTAGTGATACAATATAATTGATATATGTTTTGTCTATACCAATAGCCAGACTAAATATCAAGGCTATGTTCCCATATGAGTACTGAAAGATATTACAAGATATTCTCCCTGACTCTCATTATGCCAAAATCATACTCGAAGAGCTGCAAGCTTTGTATAATATTGAAGGATTGGATCTCTCTGCGATTCTCATGGGGCCAGAATTGTACTTAAAGAGAACAAGTTTTTTATTATACTGAAAAGTTAACTCTCTTCTGGCATACAGTTGTAATACAAAACGTAATGTAGAGTAAGAAAAAGAAAACGCATTGCCTTACTCTGCGATTCTCATGGAGTCAGCTTTGCATTATACTGAAAGCTGTAATAATTGTAATTTTTGCTCTAAATTAGATCTTGTCTCTTGGCTTTATCTCTCTGAACTGTTTCCTCTCATCTAGTTTAGGGTTATGTCCGAATATATTTGATTGATTTTAGACGCCTCGTTCGCACTTGATGTAATTGACCATGAAAGCGAATAGCGTCTGATGAATGAAGGCGTCTGGTTGGAATGGGATGCAAGGTGACATCATCGCCAATGGGTGATCGGTTTGTGTGGCTGGGAGTGGTACACGCTACGTGGTACGTGGTACGGGGAACGCGGTACGTGGTACGTAGTACATGCTCTATGCTGTACGGGTGGACTGTGTGGACTGTGGCAGTGCCGCTTTGGGGGCAATGTGGCTTTGGGGCATGTGCCGCATGTCGTGCGGTCTCGTTTCATTTTTTGTTTGTTGTTGCGATTGCGACATGATCATCGACACGATCTGTGAAATTGCCAGCGCTATTGAGCTCAGCTCAAATATGGCCAGGGCCACATGGGCGCTCGGGAACTCAGAGGCCATGGATTGGGTCGGCGAACGAGCGATCTGCGATCCTTGCTCAGAGAATTTTGCATTCGCAATGATAACGTCTGCATGTCGACCATGTCAAGCGTGTTGACTTTTGACTTTTGCCTGTTGTACGGGCCAGGCCGGCAAGGAACCAGCCAACATCGCTCCATTCTCTTGCCATCTGCGAAAGTGCAGTTTAATGTCTCAAAAATTTATCGCTGGCATTTCGGTATGCGCTCTGTGCACAACATGGACAATAAGCCAGCAGGCCGACGCCGAGATCCAGCAGTCGCACAGCAACAAACATAATAATAATAATATTAATAATAGTGCAGAATAGCAGACGAGGCTCGATGAATAGTGAGCGGAGCTATATTTGGCAATGCATTGACTTTGAGGCATTGCTAAATTATTCAAGCCGATCAAATATCAATTCTCATTAAATTGACAGCCAAGACATTGGCCCAATTTGGCAACAGCTCTACAATATCTAGATCAGGAAAGTCGCCCAGCCGACGCTACGACAGGAGCACAGCGAGCATCTTTGCCTTTTATTGATATATTTATTGTGATTCGCGGGGAATGAGTAATATTATTGCAGCTTCTAGCCAGGGCAAGGCGATGGACACAGAGTGCGCTGCAGAGATTTCCAGTTCTATTCCATTCAGCTGGAAGCCATTTGCATATCTAATGTATCTGGGCGCAAGCAACTCAACACTCTGGGAGTCAAGTCCTATGAATTTTTACTCAATGCGGCGCTGATAATATGAATATTTCTCTTGTATTTTTAATAGGAAAACGCTATTAGCTTATTGGCCGCACGGTGGGCAGCGGTCAAATGGGGCCAGGCCACGATGAAGTTGCTGTTGCGCATTCTCAATTCAATTGAATTGTTGTTCAATGGCTGCGGTCCTGGGCCTCCAGCCGCAAGCCCTCAACCACCAACCACCAGGCTTCTGCCTTCAGTTGATTGTCTTTATTTCGCATTTTATGGCCGCACTGAGTGCACCTGAGAAGTGCTCCAAAACAGCGATCTGAATGCGACTATGCAAATATGCGACAGGGCTGAGCCAATCCAGGGCGTTGGGCTTCACATTGTACAGAGAGGATAATACTGTTTACCTTACGAAAGAGCGATTAGTCATATAAAAGAATTTCTATTGTATATTAGCTGCGAATTTCTATAAAAAAAATTATGCAATATAGCAATATAGTAAATATACTCGAGCTGAATTCTATTATAAATACATACATTCAGCAAATTCATTGAATGACTATAATAGAAAAAAATTTCTAGAATGAATCCCTTACTCTAAATAGCTTTTGTTCCTTATCTTCATCAATTATTTTTCAAATGAATGAATCCAAATATAAGTTAATTTATAGAAACAAATCATTTATCCAACACCCGTTTAGCTATCGTTAAATTTCTCTATTTACTCTAAATAGGTTTTAAAATAAATAAATCAAAAGATGAAGTATATATACATATCGACTTAAATAAATAAATATTGACGTATATCCAAAAATATAATCAGAGCTTTCAAGAAATAGAATTAAGCGACTAATCAATGTACGATATATGTGGAAACATGCTTGGAAGAGTCGATTATTGAATGCCATAACAATATTAATGCATTGCATGCATCAAATGTTTCGAACTCATAAATATGTGCCGAATATTATGGGCATTATGCGTCCCTGGTTTCGCGGTCTGCGACTGTGATTTGGCATTGTCGCTTGCATAATGCGCGAGCATAGATTTCAAATTCAATGGGTATTTGAATGAGTTGGGCGTGGCCGCAGCGCCAGACTTGGAGCTGCGATGATGATGTGATCAGCATGCATTTTTGGCGAACGCGCGTCATTTCGGATGTGGATGCCTTGGAGGGGGGAGGGGCGGAACAGAGGCACATAATGGAGGCAGGCCGTTGGGCGGCGAAGTGCGGAGTGGCGTGGCGTGGAGCGGAGCGGAGTGGCGTGGCGTGGCGTGGCGTGGCAAGCGAGCAGGAGCAAGTCAATAGAGCTGCTGGCTTCTGCGATCCTGCCACTGGCAATGCCATAAAAGGCACAATATGTATAAATTTGTAAAAGTAATTGCTGGCATATGTGCCACAGAGCGAGCATCAAACAATGCCACTCCGTTCCGTTTCGTACCGAGCCTAGTCGGGCCGGGCCAACTGCATGCCAGCCATATTTGGCATGGGCCATAGGCCCAAGTATTGCCAGTCTGTGTGCAGCGCCGGCAGCGTGCGTGTTTTATGTCCAACTGCCAGCCATTTATACATTATAAAACTATATGTATAAACAGACAGACAAATGGACAGACGCACAGACAGACAAACAGGCCGACTGACAGACAGACAGATAGACGGACAGACAAGCCAATGGAGTTAGAGATGGAGACGCAGCATCAGGGTCGCATCGTACCATATTCTACATATAGCATAAGATCAACCGTGCCGTACCGCACCCTGCAGCACCGTTTCGCCCAGTTCTGTTCCGTTTCGCTCCGTTCCGTTCCGTTCGCCTCCTGCGTCTCGTAATTCACCTTGGCCATTTTTGGTGTGCAGCATTTCATGATCTGCTTGATGCTGCCATTGTTTCGCATTTTCACAACTTCACATCGTGGCATTTGCTGTGGCTGCGGCTGGTGCTGCCGCTGCTGCTGCTGATGCCACCAAAAGCTAAATAATTCTCATGTTGTTTTGTCATTGTTTTGTTTTTTCTCTCTCTTATTCTCAATTTGGCTTCCTCTCTCACTCTCTCTCTCTGTCTTTCTCTCTGTCTCTTTGCAGGCCTGCGCGCCGCGCTACGTCTTCCACACGATGACGCCATCGAGGGCGCTGCGCTATGATCCGGTGGGCACCTGCTTCACCTCGCACAACTTTGCCCAGTTCCACGAGATATCGCCGTGCCGCACAAGTAAGTGGGTCGAACCAAATTAGACCAGTCCAAATTACCAACCGACCGACCGACCGACCGACCGACCGACCAACCTTCTCTGATTTGCGCCTCAAAGTAATTTGAGCTCGAGCAGGGAATCCCTTTAAACGCAACATTTTAAAGCAACATAAAAAGAATCACTTTAAAAGCGCGCAGGCAAGCGCTCCGCATATGGAAGCCAAGGCCAAGACTGAGTAATGGTATCTGCTTTAATGGTATGGCTTACATTAAGCCGATTTCGCAGATTCAATTCGGTTGCAAAACAGATTGCAGTTAAAAACGAATGTTGAAACGAATCCAAAACTGATTTTGATTTGCAAATGGAAATCAAATTTTCAAAAAAATATTCGAAAGGCTTCGAAATCTTTCTAAGCTCAAATGTATTTTTATTCCTTAATATTTAACATATATAAAATTTAATTAAACTTTTCGATTTTGATTCAAGTTCAGATTGAATTTTGTTCAATGTTGCCTACTTTTCAATGAAAATTGGATAAAGTATTTTATTCACACTTGTATAGTGTTAAATGTGAATACATTTGGTTTCAAAATATTCAAATTTTCGAACAAAATTTAGATTTGATTTGGTGAAATTTCAAACAATATTAAAAACTTAAAAAAATTGATTTTAGATATTGCAAAATTTAGATTTGAATAACTCTTTATTTTAATTGAATTGTTAAATTTTTATTAATATTTTTATATAAGACACTCGTTTACTAGAACTTAAATTTACAAAGCGTTTAAACTTTTAAGATTTCTATACTCTTGCCCATCTTTTCTCGGTTAAAGCTCCAGATATATGTATATACTTTATAGTGGTACGTGGTATATAATTTATACTATATACAGCATAAATTTCAATCTTTTTCACATTCTCTAGCAGCAACAGAAATCGATCGAGCTTGATTAAATGAAAAATGCCTGCCATGATTTTCTTGGATTCTCCCACGTATTCTGAAATGTTTTGCAAACATGGAAGATCTAAAAATAAATACTTATGAAAGCAGTTTTCTAGTATTCTTGCCGCAGTCACACTTTGACTTCAACTGCAACGAAAATGAATTCCAGAATAATGAACAAAAAAAAAATGTATTTCTGGACTCTGGCATAGTAATATTTATCTAAACTAATTTTTCAATACACCAATGCTACCGTTAGTAAGATTTATGGCAGTCAACAGGCCGCGACTTGCAGCAAATGTATATGCCCCGTATTAAAACATTGTCTATTAGTGTATTTCGATGCCGTGAGATATGTATTTGTATACGCGATCCCATAAACCAGAGCGAAGCAGAGCAGAGCAGATCGCAGCTGAAGTGCATTATGTCTGTTATTTTGGTTAGAGATCGGAACTGCCTGCCAATTTGTTTGCTTAGTCATGCTACTATATGTAGCATCTATATATGTATGTATATGTGTAACTGTATGGGTATAGCTAGAGTCTGTGCGTGCCCCCACATATGTATATGTAGCTGGACATGTAGACACATGTGGCACGGCCACGAGCTTATTTTTAGCATGCAAAACATACATATACGAATGTACGTATATATATACACTCGTGTGTATATATAGACACGTATGTACGCCTATCGCCTATTCCACTGTAGCTTCCAATCTACAGTTTCAATTTGAAGAAGAACTAAAACTAATCAAACTGCGTCACTTAATTGCTATTATGTAGTATTATGGCGATGACTATACGAAATGGGGATTGGAATGAATGAAAATGGAGGCACATTTAAAAGCTAGAAGAAGTCGCAATCGATTATTCAAATATTAAGTAAATATTAAAGAATATCTTGATGGGAACAGCTAATGAGTTTATGAATCTAGCAACTAGTAGAGAGATATAGAATAAAATGTGCAAGGTAGCAGACAAATGTAAAAAAATAAAATATGAAATCTAAGAGTAAAATCTTCGAAAATAGAAGATAAATTATAAGATTATAAAATACTTATGACAGAAAATAGAATATATAGCATTGAGAATTTATATTGCCTATTGAATAGAGAGAAAAAATGTGAAGATTTATATAAAATAAAATATATAAAAGAACAATAGTAAATAAACAAGTAAGAAGACTCTAGTCGAGACTGCTCGACTAGGAGATACCCTGAACCCTCCAAGCTGATATTCTTATCATTCTACACTTCTTTTATGCACGCACACATACATACACATGCATCCACCCTCACGCGCC
>NW_022045994.1:139990-152660 GCF_001654015.2 Drosophila navojoa
TTTTTTTTTTTTTTTTTTTTTTTTTTTTTTTTTTTTTTTTTTTTTTTTTTGTTTACATTTAGAATGAAACAATAAGAAATATATAAAAATATATTTAAAATGTGCAGTTTTATTTGTACTGTATGTATTTCGAAATTAAAAATTTTAATTGAAATTGAAATATTACTCGTAATACTTATAAATACAACAGCTCCTATATCCATTGTCTTCAGTTAGTGTTAAGCCTTTAAGTATTCATCCTAGCCAAGATATGAGTCGCATCTCCAATATTCCCTTAAATGCCATATACGTAGCACCCGTAGCTCTTGGTTTGAACTATTTACTCTTGATTTTTTATTTCTCCAATTATTTAATGTTTCTTTTAGCTGCAAAATGTATTTAATTTTTAGTTCTTTTCCAACTCCTATGTGCCTTATGTCCCGGTTCTTTTTTGCATACAAAACTCTTGAACTTAATTTGTGTTACTTTCAGTTTCAGTTCTGTTTTTAATTTTTTGAGCATCTTTAGAATTTAGATCGTCCCTAACCTAACACAAAAATGCAAATAAAAAGAAAATCAATAATCCTCCAAATAAAACTAAAAATAAGGTGGACTACCCTAGTATTTAAGCGATCCTCAAGTGTTTACAACTGAAACGAGTGTATCTAACATAGATTACTGAAACTCAAGAACTAGCCTTAGGCCGTCCATCTATTGGATGATCCAACTGTAGTTGTAATCTTAGTGGTTAAGCAGACTTATAAGGGCGGAGCTGGAATACAATCGATAGAAGTTTTATACACACTGAATCACATGAAGTTACACAGTTCATCGATAGTTTTCGAGCTCACGTTTATCGTGTACCTTTGAGGTACATCTCGATCCGATTTATGTATCGTTAGTGTTGTCGAGTTGTTGCTGCTGCCGTCTTTGCTATGATTGCCATCCAAATTTATGACACAATTGGACCTAATCTCACTTAGTGTTGTCGCTGCCTGAAAGCATAAACCAAACCAAAATTTAAATGGAAACCCCCATTTGGCTAACTATATTTGAATAACGTCCACAGCTCGACAGCAGCTCGAAGTGCCGCTGATAACTAACCACAGACATTAAGTATAGTCGTGTAGTCAGTTTAATATCGATCGATTATTGAAAATTAATTATTGTACTTTATCGTAATACATTTACTGTATCGTATATATAAATCTATTTATATATCTATTACCGTAAATCTTAATCGTAATCGTAATCGTAATCGTGAACGTAATCGTAATTGTAATCGTAATCGTAACTATAACTATTTTTATTTTAACAGTAAATGTAATGATAACTATTATAACTGTATCCGTACCTGTACCGTATAATGCGTCATGATATCCTATTTGAATTTTTAGTCAAAGTTTCTTTTTTTTTTCGTCTCATTTTGATTAATATATGTATTATGTATTATCTTTTTTATTCTCTCTCTCTCTTTTTCTTTTTGCTCCTATTTACACACTGCCTCGGCGCAAAATGCATGCCAAATTTCAATACGAAACCAAAACCTATAAAAACAAAAAACTCGAAAATAAATCATCTATGCATTCTGTACCGAACGCCATGACCTGTGTCTGTTGTTCAACCCAACCACAACCACAACCTCAACCACAACCACAAAAAAAATTAAAATAAAAAAAAACATCGAAACCAAACATAAAATACACATCAAACCTTACAACTTGATATCAAACATTAAACCAAAATACAAAATATGAATACATAAAAAAAAGGACAAACCTACTCAATACCGCCCGATGCCGAGTTTCCATTTAAGCCGCCTTATTATCAGCCCTTCGGCACTGGAGGTAATAATAAAAATACGCAAATTCGCTTCTCACACTGCAAAAGTCAGCAAAATATAAATAAACCAAACAAAAACCAAGCCAAACCTTATATATAGAACATTGATCAACATTAACACTAAAACCAAGTGAAACAATATAAACTGTACAAACTACCTGAACTGTCAGAAATGACGCAAGCTTCTAAAACCTCATTTCTACCCACATAAAATGGTGTGTGATAATATCTACTGTTATATCAACTTCAAACCGAACTCATCTGCTGGCGGGCTAGAGGCTGTCAAGTCGGGTCAGATAGATTGCCCCTGTTCACGATTTGACAGCGATCGCCTAGATTTCTAGCACAGCCCCTACGCTCTGCACCCCACACCCACGCCCATGCCCACTCATCGAAAGCTTCGCTAACAACGAGTGCAACGAGACGGCATCGAAAGTCGCACAGAAGCATTCCGCATTGCCCGATCGCCTCGTCACGCCACAGGCAGCTGCTGTCATCACTAAGCAAACGCTTCAATTAATATGTACCCACCATCTGAGTGGTACGCCCATGTGTGTACCTAAATTCTTAGGCGCCCCAACCATATTGCAAACATAAACATAGTTATAACAAATGAACGGTTAAAGCAGGAGCTGCTTAAGCCTGACGACTTTGCTACAATGTGCAGCCAACCTAACATGAATGCGCATTGCGATAGTTACCGATACATAGAATATGTGCAGTTAAAAGTTGCCGAAATGGGCAGCACCTGTTAGACGCAGCCAACTTAACAACTATAAATGCACAAAGTGCTGCCAAACGTCAACTATTTCTTTCGCTTTACGATATCTCGATCTTTTTTCTTTAATTCATACCTTTCAATATATATTCTGTGAATTGATAATAATTCTCTTTTATTTTCCTAAACTAAACTAGACGTTTATCGATATATGCATATGTAATTCATACAGTTATCGATATACTTCAATTGTGCTCTTAGATTGCCAACGTTTTCTGTTTCTTATCTATATTTCGATGTTTTGTATTCAATTTAGAGTTTTTCGAAACATGAAAAAAAGTTTATTAATAGAATTAAACTTACTGTGCTTTGACAATATCATGTGCAATCTCTGTTGATATCTATCGATAAGCATAGTCAATTTGATATTCATACATGTAAAGTGTCTTGATAGATTATCAAAATGAACTTTGTTTTTTTTTTTTTTTTTTTTTTTTCGATATATAGAACTAGCATTAAATTGACTGTTCTTTGCCAATATTGCATTACATATATGTATGTACATATGTATCGATACTTACCTATGTACGCTGCCTAGATCGCATACATCGATATTTCGAATATTTTACACATTCTATTTTCTTCGACAGAGACTAGATCTATTAATCAATCATAATGCTAAATATACGAGCTGACGAGTTGACATTTCCGATCTATCACAATGTCCGGCATTGACACAGATGTTGTATATGTTTTTCTATTTTGATTGCCTTGTCAGGTGAAGTACCTGGTGTCGAGTATGATACATATTTGAATGGGTAAACTCGATTAAGTTTAACATTATGTTTAGGTGGTGTCGTTACAGTGCAATATAAAGCCGATCTCTCTCTATATCCTCTATCTCTCATTCTCTCGCTCTCGCTCTCTTTCTCTCTCTCTCTCTCTCTTGCTTTAACCGTTCCACACCTTACATCTTAAGTTTTTGAATTTAAGTTAACTTGAAAATGGATCGGAATTTTGTTATTTTGGTCTTGCATGTTGGATGTTGGTCTGTTACTAACCAATTCCCTAGGGCTGAGCTAGTCAGCCCCCTTAAAGACGCATTGCATGCTAGTCACCCCCTCACTTGATATCTCGGTACTAATCCATATTTAACGGTAATGTAACGGTAGTGTGCTTTAGTTATTTGGTAATCGTAGTCGTGGTATATCTTGAGCATTTTATTTTTATTGCATTGCTCTTCATTCTTCTTATTATTATTCGTATTATTGTTGTTATTATTGTTGTTGTTGTTGTCATTCAGCATGCCGCTATAATCGTAGCTAATAATACCAACACATCTCACCCCAAAAACTGATCTGAAAGACGATCTGGCCCAAATCGAACCGACCGAACCGCACTCATTCACTTCACCAACATATTCACAGGTCAAGCGATATCCCAGGATGTGACCAGGCCTGAGAATCAGGTGTTCTCCACGGCGGAGAGCTCGTCGGCCAACGATGATTCGTATCTGGGTTATTCCATGGTCACTGGAGATTTTGATGCAGATCGCACTGAAGACGTTGCCATCGGCATGCCGCGCGGCGCCAATCTGTCCGGCAAGGTCGTCGTCAATCGCTGGAATATGGCCAACATCATGAACATATCGGGCCACCAGATTGGCGAGTACTTCGGCTATGCGCTGGCCAGCAGCGATGTGGACGGCGATGGACTCGACGATCTGATCATCGGTGCGCCCATGTACACGGAGCTGAACAATGTCGAGGGCAAGTACGATGTGGGACGTGTCTATGTGGTGCTACAGGGCGGCGTATCTCAGGTAAGTCTGCGGACGGGACTAGCTCAGGATTCGACTTTGATATCCTTGTTTGTTTACAGTCGGATCGCTGGAATAACGAGTTCATACGAGAAGGTTTTCAGACCAAGGGACGCTTTGGCCTGGCTCTCACCACGCTGGGTGATGTCAACGGCGATGGCTATGGTGACTTTGCAGTGGGTGCACCCTACGATGGACCCGAGGGCCGTGGTGTGGTGTACATCTATCATGGCTCTGCCCTGGGTCCCCTGCTGAAGCCCTCGCAGATCATTAAGGCTGAAAGTCTGGTCGAGGCGGCTCCATATCCGCGCACCTTCGGCTTTGCGTTGTCCGGCGGAGTGGACATGGATGGCAACACGTATCCGGACTTGGCCGTTGGCGCCTATGCCTCGGATCAGGTGTTTATTTTCAAGTCACGCCCTGTGGCCGCTGTCAATGCGGAAACGGTGTTTGCCAGTGCCTCGAAGCTGATCAGCCTGGAGGACCGCACCTGCCAGCTGCAGCGCGATCACAAGATGGTGCCCTGCATGCCATTGAGCACCTGCTGGAGCTACACCGGTCGCTATCTGCCCGCTCAGTTGGACTTTGAAGTCTCCTGGCTGCTGGATGCCAAGAAGACGCGCAATCCCCGCATGTTCTTCCTGCGTGACGAGGGCAAGAACATACGCAACCAGACGATCCGACTCGCCTACGGCCAAAGATATTGCCTCAACGAGACCGTCTACCTCATGGACGGTGTCCAGGATAAGCTGACACCCCTCGAGGTAGAGGCGCGCTACAACCTGCGCAGCAGTCGCCCCATCGAATCCCGTTCCAGGACACGTCGCGCAGCCCTTGAGCCGGTCATCGATCAGAACCGCGAGATCATTCTACGCGATGCGATCAACATACAAAAGAACTGCGGACCGGACAACATCTGTGAGCCCGATCTGTCACTGACCGTAACGTATGTTCGCTTAGCTCTTAACGTCTTCTTTCCCTTTGTGGTCTAATCGGATTCCTCTCCTTCCTTTTCAATAGGGCCGTCGACAAGTATCTGTTTGTGTCTGGCGAGCCGCTGACCATTGAGGTGCTCATCAAGAACAACAACGAGGATGCCTTCGAGGCTGCGTTCTACATGATGACGCCCAAGGACTTGCAGTTCACCAAGCTGCAGCAGCTGGGCGAGAAGATCGACATGCCCATCACCTGCTCAGCGCCCGATGCCAGCAACAACTACACTCTCAAATGTGACATTGGTAATCCGCTTAAGGGTGGCAACATGGTGAGTCCAACGATGAGGTAATCCCGAGAGGTCAGCCTAATCCATTGAAAATCGACCAACAGACTCACTTTGCGGTCAGCTTCGTGCCGGCGGAGAAGCACACGAAGACGTCCAGCTACGATTTCTATTGGGTGGCCAATTCCACAAATGTGGAGCGCAAGAACTCCGAGTACGATAATGTGGGCAGCAAGAGCATTGGCGTCTGGGTGGAGACCGACCTGACCATCAAGGGCACCTCGCTGCCCGACTATCAGGTGTACAAGGCAGCCGACTACAAGGCACCCGGCAATGCCACCACCGAGGACGAGCTGGGTCCACAGGTGGTGCACATCTATGAGCTGCGCAACAATCTTAGTTCGTACATTGAGGGCGCCGTCGTGGACATCTACTATCCCTATCAGACCGAATCTGGTGATCCACTCATGTACATCGTCAATCAGCCGGAGACTGGCGGTAAAATCCGCTGCGACATGATCGAGGTTAACGAGCTGGGCCTCAAGCTGAACGAGAAGCAGAAGAACAAGTCCTATCTGCATGCCCAGGGTGCGATAAGCAACTCTGTGCCGGCCACATGGGATGCTTCGGCTGGCGGCGAGGAAGCTGGCGGTCATGTGGAGATCTCGCATGGCATCCAAACCGGAAACACGGTCGGCGTCACCGTCGGCAACGACAACCAGCGCAGCCTGACACCCAAGCAGAAGGAGATGTTGGAGCGCGAGGACGCCCAGGATGCGGCTGGAGACGCCTCCTTTGTGCACTTGGATCGTGCCAATCAAGCGGGCTCGAGCAGCAGCCACGAGGCGAACATGAATCAGAGCAGCGGCAGCTTCTCTAGTGCTGGTTTCATTCCAGCTGCGCCCAGCGGCGAGTTGCTCAGCCACAGCACCCATGGCCACATTCAAATGGCACCGCCTCAGGTTGCCTCCGGCTCCAGATCCAGCTACCAAATGCGACCCCAACAGCAGCGGCAGCAGCAAGTCTATCTGGCTGGCGGCCCAGTGGACAAGTCAATGTATGGCGGACGCAATGGCGACTTCCATGCGGGCACCCTTGATCTGGGCACCTTCAACCGTGGCAACGTGGACAATGAGCTGCACAACAGCCAGGTGCAGTACGGCCAGCCAGCTGTGCAGCGACGTGTGGTCTATAGCTCCGGCAGCAAGCCGTACTATGGCCGTGAGAACGAGGACTTTTACGACGAGGACAATCAACAGCAGAAGGCGTTTGGCCAGTGGCACAGCTCCAGCTCCAGCTCCAACTCGAACTCTGCGCCTCGCCGCTACAGGCGCGACATCCCCACTACGATAGAGATGCGCCTGGCGAATGGCACGTCACCCTGCCTGGGTGTGCGATGCCGTCGGCTGCGCTGCTACTTGGAGAATCTGGGATACGAGGATGCGGATGCGGCCTTTGTGGCCATACGTGCTCGCATGGTAGCCACCACCATGGAGAAGCTGGCGCCCACTGTGCCATTGAATGTATCCACGCTCGCCGTGGCGAACGTGACCAGCTTGCCCTTCATTGGCAAGCCCAAGGAGAAGATATTGAAGACGCACGAGATCTTCTACAAGGCGCAGCCAGAGCCGCAACAGGTGCCCGATGTGGTGCCGCTCTGGGTTGTTGTCTTGGCTGCATGTGCGGGTGCTCTGATCTTTCTACTGCTCGTACTGCTGCTCTACAAGGTGAGTGCTTAGCCAATGCAACAACCAACTGAGTCTCTTATATGTTCTATGTTTCCTTTTCCGTTTAATTTTTAGTGCGGCTTCTTCAAGCGCAATCGACCCGCAGATCACTCGCAGGAGCGACAACCGTTGCGCAACGGTTACCATGGCGATGAACATCTGTAAACTCATTGCAACCGCAGCAGCAGCTGTCAAAATTTATATAACAGAACTGCAAAAAAAAAACGAACAATTAACATCGCACTAAAAATGTACTAAAAACAATGCAGCTAGATGCAAACAAACAACGGTTCTAAAAACAGCAAAAAACACTACTAAAACAACGAACGCACTTAACCAAGTTTCAAACCGCGCACGCGTTTTAAAAACGCGGGCATAAGCACGACAACAGAAGCAAAAGAAAATTAAGAAAAAAAAAACTTACAAAAATCATGTGCGATGTTGCGTAGACTTTTTTTTTAAGAAGAAAAGAAAACAAGTAAAAATTGCCTAGTCACGAATTAAGAACTCTCGAAAGCGAAACGGTTTAATTATATAATTATATGTTTTTTTTTTTTTTATTATTTTTATTTCGACTATTTTTTTTTCCACGGAGCTTGCAAATATTTGAACGAAGGAGTTACAAGTGCTATATTAATCTCTACTAAAGATAACTATGTTAAGTGTATGTGTGAATGCCTGAGAGAGAGAGAGAGAATGTGTGACTGAAAGAGTGTGTGGCCATGAAAGAGTGAGTGAGCAGGAGACAGAGAGAGAGAGAGAGAGAATGCATGTGTTATTTCTGATTTTTTTTTGTTTTTCTTAGCTAATATAAAATGAGCAGAAAAGAAAACTAAATAAATGAATTTTATTTGTAACCACGATTCAAATGCTGCCCGCAGAGAAGCTGCCACGCCTACTGGTCGTAGCATAATTATAAAAATAAACTAAAATAATAGGTGCTAATTTACTATGTTTCATTGCACTTGTTTGCAACTTTTCAAGAAATTTTGTTGTGCGTGCGAGAGAAGTTAATTTTGAAAATACTTATTTATATACGCGATTTGATTGTTTTAAATTTATTTGTCAAACTCAAAGTTTGAGAAAATTGAAATTGGAAACAAATACAACTAATTCGATAAATTTGTGTAATATTATATATTTCTCCTTCTTATTCTGGTAAACCTCATTGTGTATATACTAAAAAACAAAAAAAGAAAACAAAAAAACCAAAACATTTAAGACGTTTATTTAATTAATAATTAATAATGCATTTATTTCTATTCTACACCGCAAGAAGACAGAAGAATACCGACTTCTTTCGGTGTATTCTCGAAATGAACAATGGGTAGTGTATCCGCATAGCTGGTTATTCCCCACAGTCTGCCCCCCTAGCTATTCAGTTTGTTATTCTTATAATTTTAAACACAACTCGCTATTGTTTAATTTATTAACTGTACTTATAAATGCGTGTGTTATACATATTTTTTCGCTAATATTGTATTACATTTAATTCTTTATTATAAATTTATAAATAAAAATTACGCTCGAATTGTAAAAACAAATGCACTTTTGACTTTAATTTTGGGTACAAGCTTGTAACAAAAAGCAAATTCAAAAATTTAAATCAATAATGAGAAACAATATCTGTCAGCTTGTGTCAGTTAGCATTTCTTCTACGTCATCTAGTTATCGCTTGGGAACTTGTCTCACTTTGCGCTAACGTACTCTTTCTGCGCTTACGTAGTTAGCGCTGATTGTGGGGTTCGTGTATTAGCTAAGCTGCGCGCCTGCAAATGTAAACAATTTTGTTTTAAATTTGAAGTCAACTCATTCTTTTTGCTTTTATTTAGTTAGAAATTACATGCAAATATAGTTTATTTCAAATTAAATAAATTAAATTTAAATTTAATACAGCATGCATCATGTTTGTTTGCAAGCAGCGGCAGTAGCGCGTAGCTGCACTCAAGCTACGAATACGTCGCACGATACATAGAACGGTAATTGCGGCGTTCATTTTGTTCTACATTTCACTTTAGTGCTCATTGAGAAAGCAACGCAGCGCGACGTGTGCTACGCAGTTGACGAGCGTTCGTAGGTGGTTTAGCTAGTGTGCACGTAAAACTGTAATTCTGTCTCTTCTTCATTCTACTTCAAATATCAACGAATGTAATATTTTTGTTTTCTTTTTCGGATCTTATATGCGTTTTTTTTTTGACTGTGTACGTAAGTGTGTATAGAAAGTGCATGGCTCTCCGTGAGAATCTAAGCTGAGCGCGGTTGCGAGAGTCAATAGTGTGAGAAATTTAAAGAGAGCAACAATAAATGCAAATCTAACTGTTAGCGTGTCTTTAAAGTGCGTTGTGGGCTAATATGTTTATTGAGTGTTGCTAAGTGTTTGCTGATTATTTTTGAAACAACAAATATAATTAACAAGAGTGAGAGCAACAACAATAACAAAGAACTCATATCAAAGGTAAAAGCAAAATTGTTTAAGCTGAGCTTCAGTTGGCGAGTGAATGTATATGTGTATATAGTTGTGTGTGTGTTGTGGAATGCAAGAGACAACAAAAGTACAAATGTGGAGTACATTCAGAGTAAAGAGAGCGTACTGCCAAGCCGTAGTTAACAAGTCAAAAAATGTCTCGGTGTTTGTGAGTTTTAGTTTATTTTATTTTACTTTTTTTTGTGAGAAATGCCGGCACAACCGGTTCGGCAAGTCACCAAACCAAGCCAAACCAGCGATAAGAACGAAAAAAAAAAAGAGAAAGAAATAAGAAGAAGAGCGGCGCGAGAAGCAATGTCAATGCTATGTACGAAGATCGCCACGGCAGCAGCAGAGGCAACGGCAGTGTTGTCTCGTTTTCATTGCATGAGATGCTGTGCTGCATTCTCTTCCCCCAACAACAGCAACATTGTATCGTTTTTATAGCTTGAGAAGCCACGCAGTATTCAGCTGGTGGTTGTTGATGTGACTGCCAGCCACCCACCCACACAGGACACATGTGCTCGTTCCTAAAAAAAAGAGAAACGCAAAAATTCCCATAATTAATGCGTAACAGCGGTGACGTCGACGTCGACAGCAGCTGCGTCGTCAGCGCTCAGGGATGCGCAATAACCGTTCGCAGGCGAGCCATGCACATGCGCATGTGCATGTGTGTTTGAGTGTGTGTGTTTGTGAATACAGATCTTAGCTCTGTCGGCGTTGACGTTTCCGCTTCTTTTAGTGCTGCTATTACTTTTACGCGAATTCACGTACCGTTAACTTTTTCCTTCTCTTTCTTGTTTTTGTGCATGTGCAAGTGCTGCTTGTTGTTGTTAATGTAGCATCGTTTGGTTTTGCCTTTGCATTTGCGCATTGTGGCGCTCACGCACGACTTGAACCCATCGACTCCTCCCACCCCCACACACATAGCTCGTTAACTGCCGTTACCTTTTTTCACCCGCATCATCGCATCGTTTATGCACGTTGCTAGTTCCACTATCCCTGATACCCTTTTAAACTATGGTATTAGCAATAATATCACAATATACATATACATACACATGTATGCAACTTAATAATTATACTCGAGTCGCTTTGCAGTTGGAGCATATGTATGTATGTAGAGATATTTTTATAAGGGTATTTAATTTTCGGTATTCAAAAATCAGCTGTAATTTCTGGTGTTCTTTTTGCAGTTGTTACAAAGCAGCTGCGAACAGTGTTTACGGTTATTGTATGCAAACCTAACAATATACATATGTATGTATGTTCGGTGCGAGCTGCGTCTGGCTTTGTGTATGTGTGTGTTAGTGATGTACATAAATATGGCAACTAACCGCACCTTCTTCCGTTAAACGTTTGAACTTCTGATTTACGCTTGAACTAACAGCAAAGTCGTCATCGCTTTCACGTTGTTTCGTATAAGCGAACTATATATATCTATATATACATATGTACATATATAATGTCTGTGAGATTGAGTTTGTGTGTATGTAAGTTTCCATGTATGCAAAAAAATAAATATATGTATGTATATTGCAGGAGCAGTTTTGAAATCGGTTGGAAAATGAGAAACTTAGCTTGCCAATAAATTTTGAGCTGCGATTATTTTTAGCATCGTTACGTTACGTTATGCCGCATACGTTATCAGTAAGTTGTCTGTTGATTATCACCTTGTCCATGTAGATTATCACCTTACACACATATACGTGTGCAGGGTATCTGCAAGTCGTGTACTGCCGAGCAGCTAAAGATTTTGATTGATTACTGTTTTCTAATCTATAAAAACAATTTGAATACTGATATTTTTTAATGTATGTATGTATAGAACAATTTTATTTGATTTGTTTTTACCTGTTTATATTTACTTAAGTGCATATCAGGTGCAACATATCGAGTACACACTGTACGCGTGCAAATGTTTGTCTAGGTATTATTATATGTACATATATATTTTTTTTAAATATTCTGCTGCACATTGCCTTATCAGTTGTCGCTGATCAAACACATTCACATTTACCTTGTGCACAACTGAGCGTAAACAGCGCAGTCGGCGGCGCTGCTGGCGTCGCTGTTTAGCAACTACAACTAGGCTGACAAATTGTTGACACATTTATTTTCAACGACAACAGCAATTCAGAGCTCTGTTGTTGTTGGAGTTGTGCAAGCCAGGCTGGCTGCCGGCAAGGTTATTGACGGGCAGAGCTGCCCAATACAAATGTCAAATTTCTAGTTTCTGCTTATACCCAGCACTCATTACTAACGGGTATACCAAGGCCCATGCCTATGCAGCCGATCATTCTGTCTCTATAAGCTACATGGACATTTTCCGTCTATCCTAGATTTTATTGACAAATATTTGAATGCTATGTGAAAGTCAATAAAGAGATACCCTGTAATGCAGAATATTGTCAAATATGAATATGTATAGTGTGGTATAATTAGGGGAATCTTTAGGTCGAGTGTTCGGCGGTTGGGTCTAGATTTTAGTTACAAACAAATATTTGAATGGCATGTGAATGTCAACAATGAGATACCCTGCAATGCAGTACATTGCTATATATGAGTATGGGTACGGTATGGTCTAGCACTCGAGGCTAGATTTTTGTAGATGATGGCATGTCATGAAATACCCTGTAATGGTGCACATTATAATATATGTATGTGTATATTAGAATAGCATATTTATCAATGGGTATCTTATGGTCGTGCACTCGAGACTAGACCGAGTTTGCTTGTTTTTTGTTTGTTTGTTTGTTGTTGTGTCAAGTATCTTGAAACATTTTTATACCCTGAACCCATTGAAAATGGGAAATCAGGGTATAATGTTTTTGTGTAAAAGTATGTAACAGGCAGAAGGAATCATCGCAGACCCCACAAAGTATATATATTCTTGATCAGC
>NW_022045994.1:152670-183958 GCF_001654015.2 Drosophila navojoa
AGGGTATCTCCTAGTCGAGCAGTCTCGACTAGAGTCTTCTTACTTGTTTAATAATGGGCGACGATGTTCGGTGCGCCATTAAGCCAAATTAAATGTCAATAGCACAATAACGTACAAGACAGCAACAACAACGAGAACACAACAACAGCAAAGTGAAATTTTTATGGTAGAGCAGCAAATGAAATTAATATGATAATGCTACGACAACAGCGATGCTGAACCTTAAATACTCTGATATGATTTTCGAAAAATTATAAATATATTTTCAAAATATGCTTAAATAGCACAGATCTTTGTTATTCATAAAAAATTTAATTAAAAGTTAAATAAATTAAAAAATAATTAGAATTGAAATTTAAATAATTATTAAATTTAAATTTATATTTAAATTTAAACAAAATTAAATTTAAATTTAAATAAAATTAAACTTCAAGTTAAATTTAAACAAAAATAAATTTAAATTAATTGAAAATGTAAATATTTATCCGTTTGGTGGGAGATAACTATCTGTCCGATTTCATGTAGCATAGACAACCCGAAATAGCCTTAATGAAGAGCATTTAATTAGTGGCTAGTTGGCTTGGCCAGGTGCTCGGCAGATTCAGTTTGACAGGTGTGCAACTTCAACAGCCAATTACACATCCGTCAAATTGAATTTCCATGCCAAAATTGATTTTTTGTTTGAGTGAATGTTGTTGCATGTTAAGCAGTGTAATTATTCATTTCAAATAGATGTCCAAATTTGCAAGCAATTATTTATTTATGCTCTGTGACCGCCAGCAATTTGACATAATTAATCAAATATTGTCGGCTTTCCATGGAGCTCCACTAATGCCCGCCATTTAAGGCAGGCCAAATTGAATCTTGTGTGGGCCTTTATTTGTTACTATTCGAATCTAGGTGTGTGCCAGCCAAATGTGGGCGGAGTGAATTTTTTAATGCTCAAAATAATACTAATTATCTTACGAAGAAGATAAAAGAAGATCTGTGGCCTGCAACAAGATATAGTGACTGCCATACTATGTATGTATGTAATTCCACATTATCAATGGAGTATATTTGAATTGAAGCCATCCAGTGGAGCTAGAAACTTAAATACTCGGTGGTATTTTTGGTTTTATAAAGACCTAAAATTATTTCAATGCACTCATTAAGCGTATGGCAAATCGGAAAACACTCCATTTGGGGTAAAAAATATATTGTTATAGTAAACATATACATATGTGCCCATTAAAGTATCCCATAACTATAATATAATATGTTAGAAGATATTATCTTCTACACTATTACGACTAGAAGTCTCCAATTAAGATTTATTTCTATTGACTTGGCTAATTGATACATATGTACATATATCTTTCAGTTTTGACTGACACTTGAGATTATGATTTTCATTTTTTACTTGAAACCAGATTATTTTGTCTCGATTTTATTTTGACTGAAAGTGCTTTATTTCGAGCTAAGATGAGCTTAAGGGTTTATTTGAGCTCTGAACTGGCATTCTTTAGCTGCAAATGCAAATAATAATAAACATAAATATATCTTTCGATTTTTGCCTATCGCAGCAGCTTTCACGCATTTGGTGCCTATCCTGAAAACCAGCTTTGGGGCGAATCTCGAATTGCGTCGCAGGCTGCGTAACGAAAACCATCAATGGATGGATAGGGGATGGAGCTGTCAGCACCGGCAACGCGGAAGATAATGCAAAGTGCGCAACACGTAAATGGAGTGAAATCGCTGGGGTGGGGTGGGATGGCGGCAGCGGGGCAGCGGGGCAGCGGGGCAGCGGGGCAGCGGGGCAGCAAGTGTGCGGCAAGAGCCGTTTGTTTGTTGTTGTTGTTGCCTTAAAAAGTGCAACGCAAAAGCAAAGCCAAGCAGGAAGCTCACTCGACTTGGGCATAAGCCAAATTTATAATGCGAATCAAGCATTTTGGATGGGACAGTTGCGCGTTTAACAATCCAATATATGTGTCTCTTTCAATTTCCCAATAAGTGTGTGTGCGTGTGTGTGTTGTGTCTTGTCTTGCCTTGTCTTGGAGCGTCGTGTGCCCATTATTCAAAGTGCCGCAGCGGCACTTTTGCTTTGATAGACTTCGCCGCCGTCATCGTCGCGACCCATTTAAGATCATATTGCATTTGCATTATTTATTATTGTTATTATTATTAGTATTATATTTTGTTTTCCCCCATAAATTTTACGCTATGGTCAGCTAAAGATGCAAACTGCGAAAAAATCGTATGCATAATGAATATGTGTAAATAAACAGCTGCAAAATAGACTTTTTGAAAAGCGGAAATCAAAAATATTGGAACAAATTAGAGATGCATAGAAATGAATTTCAAATGTGTGTCGTATATGGGGGATATGCAAGCGATAATAGTGCCATAGACATTGATTCAATTTCCATGTATCAGCTCAAAATAGTTTTCTATTATCATACTATATATGAAACATATATTAAATTGAGCTCTGTTTTACTTTTAATATAGAGGATGAAAAATCCATGAAGATATGGCAAATGCTATGTATTTTACTGTATGTAAAGCAGGAATGTATTTATCATCTCGATCTAGTTGATCTCCATAAAGATGTAATCAATCTTTAACATTTAGCTTATGTAGTTAAGCAAATGTTTGCTTAGCACTCAGCTCAAACAAATGCAAATAGCATTAAGATGATTACACGAGATGATATCATGCTGAAAGCAAACGTTTAGAAATTCAGAAACTCACCTGCAAACAAACACATATGTATATGCATGTATGTGTGCGTGTGTGCGTGTATGTGTTTATGCATGTATATTTGCGTTAGACTTTAAACTGACTAACTACAATAACTTATCTGACTATTACTCAACCCGATTGCGTTCGTCCGCTATTGTTTGGGCCATGGCTTTTGATGAAGTGGGCCCTTGGGAAAGAGATGGAGATAGTTGATAGCTGGTCGTGGTTTCATTTACAAAACCCTCGCAATTATTACGTATGCACCATATTCATTTTTAATTAAAACAAATGAATGATAAAACAAAAACATTTGACTTGGGTTCGAAGGAAGCTCGAGGTTTATTCATATTCATGTCGCTTGGCCAAATAGTTATCTGAGATTGTCGCACTCACGCCGAGATAGAGACATTCTTTATTGCTTAGTGCCAATGGGCACTGAGTAAATGAGTAAACGACTAAAACTGGTCCCGAATTAAGCAATAATCGCTGGGACGATAAGATAGCCAGCGTTTCAATGCTTCTCTTCACTTTGTCGCCTTATTTTGGGCTTTTGTTTCGGACTGCTGGTCAGCTGGACGTAATCCAGCCCAAGTTTCAAGTTGACCATCGCTTATCACGATTACAGGAGCTTTGCGGACATTTGCCATGATATGATAAATCATCCAAGTTCAACAGAAATAGTGCGGCCATCGATTTTGTTGGCCCGTCTAGATTTCCCTGAGGCATAGTTGTATAGAGTCCGATATGATGCATGCCCTGCAATTGGACTGAAAAGCTATATTAGTCAGTGTTAAAAATACATGCCCTCTATATATGTTTTTGATCAGGGCAGTTGGATTCTTATAATAAGGTTGAGCCAAGCGAAAAATTTTTACTTTCTATATTAGACTATGTCACAAATGAATAAGTTTTATATTTATAAGTCTTAAACGGTTTATTTAGATAGCTATATTTTATTATATAAGTATATTCAGATTTAATACAACAAATAATGGAATTAACTTTTTCCCAGCTCTTCCCTATCTGCTAAATAGTGGGTGGCTCGCAGATTATATGACAAGCTGGCGATAAAATTACAATTTGTAAGCTATTTTAAGCTCGGCACAATTGCAGCGTATCCGCCCACAAGGTGTGGCTATAATACGATCCACTCATGGGTGGGGCGCATCTTGAGAAAACGTGCGCAATCCGAGCCAGGAGGTGCGAAAACTTTTAACACCAACCTAATGAACCAGGAGTGGGCAAGATTTCTATGTCAGTGGTCAATTATGATTAGCAGAGAGAGAAAGAGAGAAAGAAAGAGAGAGAGAGAGAGAGTGAGATAATGTTGAGTTTGTTCTTAATTAGCTGCCAATTGAAATTTATGTACATTACATTCGTGACTGAAATAAAGCCAAAATCCGCTATATATAGGTAGTTTTATATCTCACCAGAGAAAGAGTGAGAAAGAGAGAGAGAGAGAGAGAGAATGAGAGAGTGCATGAGTTGGCTTGCAAATTGGCAGCAATTGTTGTCAATTTAAAATTGAAAAGAAGTCAAATGTTGACAGGAATGCACAAGCTATATATAACAATATATATATGTATATACATATCTATATAGACATGTATACATGTATATATCTGTTAAGCACGCATCATGTAGTACTCGCTGGCACATATCTGAGCTGCCGAGTGGGCGCTATCTTCGTGCGATTTCTGACTTATCTGAGATGCTCCATATAGTCTCTTGAGTGCGAGCGAATGTTTTTTTTCTGTTTGACTTGTATATCATGTCTCAAGGTAATCTTTTGATAATCAAGCGCTACGGCAAGCTCGCTGAGCTGATAAGATGCGAGTAAACTCACTGAGCAACTAGTCGAATATATATGACTATAAATTGCCGTATTTGAACATATATAGTGGAACTATATACCATAGTATAGCCGTAAATATGCCCATCTACTTTCGAGTGTCTGCGATTTCAAATGATTTATTTCCGTTTCTATGTTTTGCTTGCAGTTAGCGTAAAATGCGCTTAAATTAGCGCAGATTTGGAACAGCAGCCGGTAGCCGTAGCAGACATCTTTAGTTGACTGAGTGCCCCAGCGACAGCATGGCCCTGAACCAGGGCAAGTACAAGCCGACAATCTGTGCCATCGACGAGGTGGACGATCGCAGCTACAAGCTCCACACGGGCCCCGACGATGAGCGCGTCGGCCTTGGCAGCAAGCTGCAGATCGAGGGCAGCGAAACGGCTCCATTGACCACCAATCAGCAGAAGCTGCACATGGACGATGCTGGCCTGACGCCCAAGGAGCTGGAGGCGGCGCGCAAGGAGGCCCTCAGCGAGGTCAGTGGCGCGGGGGGCGGAGTTACGCCCACAGCGAACACACCGAACTCGACGCACGCATCGGCGAATGGACTGAGAGGTGAGGCAGCGACACCAATAAAAGCGGTTAAGATGAACGAAAAGAAAGAGAGGGAAAGAGAGAAAATAAAAGAGGCATTCACTTAACTAATATAATCAAATGATCATTGCATTTACACTTAAGTGCGCCATTTAATAATGAATCACTGCATTTCGCATATCACTAAACATACCTAACCAACGATACTTTCAAATTGTTCTCCGACTTAAAATGAAAATGGGAAGTCAGGCTAGGACAGCGTTGTTAAATATCTGTATTAGGCAGAAGGTAGATCCCATAAAGTATATATGTATATTTTTGCTGAGGGCGACGAGTCAAGACGATTGATCCCTGTCCATCCTTTCGTATGTATGGATTCGCCGATTTCAGAAGATCTAAGAGATAAAGATTTGTTGTTTACTTTTAAGCTTATACAGTCCGTGAGTCTCTACGTTCGTCTGCTCTTCTGTTTGTCGTGTCAATTCTTCGCTATTTAATCTAGAAGCATGAAACCCCAAACATATATCTTTGAAATCACAAAGATGCAAAAGTTAAACTGACTATACCCAAGATCGAAATATCTGGTTATTGTGAGTGAGTATTATGCAGTCGGTAGCACTCGACTTCCAGGGCAATGCGAAGATAACAAAAGTAAAGTGAATAATTTTAATTTTTGGAATTTTGAATGGAACTCGAGTACAACAATGTATAATCTTCAAGTGACATTATTTCTTGATAACACCGTAGAGGAGAGATAGGCTTTTGTTTGACTTTGTGAGGAACTTAAGCAATAGACATGGAATTTCTTGAGAAGAACTTATTGAGGGGCCATAAACGTAAATACATAGCACTACATTCATCATCGTGATCATAATCATATTTTCTGCTCACATCATCATTGCATGCTGCGGATCATATTGCTGGATATATGTATAGCCCTGCTGCTTCCAGGACGCCGCTCCTTCGATGCGCTGATGAGCCTGTCGCGCAAGCGCCGCATCCTCTACGTGGCCACCGCCTGCCTGTGTGCGCTGCTGCTCGTGATTATCATCATGCTGCTGGCGTTCTGGCCCGAGGTGCCGTTCCACTTGCGTGCGCCGCTCTGCCTGCAGCGCGAGTGCGTCGAGAGCAGCCGGCAGCTGCTGCTCTGGGCGAACACGACGAAGAGTGCCTGCCACGAGACTTACGACTGGGCGTGCGGCAACTTTGCCAACGAGTACGCCAATGGGGACTACTATGTGATTAAGCGCGGCGAGTGGAACTACAAGACTTACAATGAGTATCAGGGTAAGAGCTCAGCTGCAATTACTCCGAGCCATTTGATCAAACTTCTTCGTTTCGTGCAGAGCTCAACGAACTGAACCGCTTCATATCCATGCTGCCCAATGTTGCCGAGCGAGCCTACGCCGTGGAGTCAACCATCAGCAGTCTCTACCGCAACTGCCGCGACATCGATGCCCTGGACAAGAGTCAATCGGATCTGTTGCTCAAGCAGGCCATCAAATCTGTGGGTGAGTTGCCCAACACAACGCTAACGCCAAATGCTATCGGAAGGAGCCGGAGCAGCCTTTTAGCTTTTGCTGGAATCGAAATTCGATTGATTTACGGATATTTTAGAATCAAAGGGCAGTTTTATTAGGAGTGCAAAAAAAAAAAAAGATTTGTTTAGATTATTGCAACTAGTGTAAAAAAAAAAGATATTCGTTAGCTTCTGCTGTAGCGTCTCTAGTGGCTAGGCGGCAGATATGTCGAGCTCTGGCTGCCCTTGCCCAGGGTGGTGGTGGTGCTGCTGCTGCTGCCGCCGCTGCTTGTGATAACGGCCTGTCCGTTGGCATGACCCAGGCTGCCATCGCCGCTGCTGGTGCTGATGAAATTCTGACTGCCAGCGGAGGCGAGGCCACCGGCTGAGGAGCTGACGCCGCTGCTGCCAGCGTCGAGAATGCCAACGACAGACTGGGCAGGTGCCACGCCGCCATCGGTGTGCTCCGAGGTGCCCTCGATGCGGTCGTACTCGGCTGTGGCGCGAGGGAATGTGTGTGTGAGTCGGAGATTGGGAGATGCTTATCGGATTGGACTTACCCTGAATCTGTTGCTGGGCATGGGAAGCCTCGGCGTCGGTCTTGTACTTAATGAAGAAGACCTCTGGCTTGCTGGGAATGGTGGGCGCCGGTGTGGCGATGTCGTTGACCTCCAGCGTCGAGTCCTTCTTGCTGAGCACGTAGATGACGGTCTTCTCCTCCTTGGGCGCGTACTCGGCCGACAGCTTGACATTGGCGCTGCTCGACGATGGCGCCTTAATGAAGATGACGCGATAGTTCTTCTGCGGACGGCCAATCACCAGGTGCTTGACACGCTCCAGATTCTCGTGCTCCTCGGGCGCGGCGATCGTGATGAACTGTTTGTGCACAATGGGCGCCTCGAAGGCCACCTGTTGGTCCACCTGCTGCTGCTGCTGATAGCTGGGCGCCTGATACCCAGCCAATCCTCCAAATCCAATGCTGGGCGTTAGACCGAAGCCCGCAAAGTTGCTTGTGGCACTATTGCCAAAGCCGCCGCTGACAAGGCCCGGTGAGGAGTGTCCACCACTGCTAATGCCGCTGCCCTGGCTGTAAGTGTTGCGGCCAAAGCCCGAACCGGAACCGGAACCGGAACCAGAGCCAGAGCCGTAAGCGGTACTGGAGCCGGAACTGGCGCTGTTCAGCAACGAGCCAACGCCGGCGCCATGGAATGCCCCCAGTGGTCCATAGGTGGACACGCTCTGAGTGGTGCTCGGCGCGCTCAGAAAACTGGAGCCGTGTCCCCCACCACCCGTCGTGGTCAGAGTTCCAGAGACGCCGCTGCCATAGTTGTAGCCCTGAGGCTTGGCTTGAGCCAGGGCGCAGAGCGTGCACAGTGTCTGCATAGCGAGAGTGTGAGAGTGAGAGAGATGGAGTTAGTTTCAGTGTGAGTGTGAGAGAGACGGGTAGGTGGGTGTGTAATCCTTGTGTGTTATCCATTAAGCCTTACCACAAATAGCCGCATGCTGGATACAGACTTGGTTAGGCTTCAGAAGCTTCAGTTGGTTAACTGATGCCGCTCCTCGCCGCCGTTTGGGCTTTTATAGTCGCACATTTGGGCCCCGAAGCGATTCCCTAATCAATATACTCAATATTCAATATGAATTCATATTTCTTCTGCTGTTTCTATTGCTATTGTTGTTGCTTCTTGTTTCGTCTTCTATATGATGGTAGCTAATTAATTGCTCAATTATTTGGCTATGCGAACATACCTCTGACATTTGAGTTGACGCTCTCTTGCTCGCTCTCTAGCGCGCAGCGGTTCTCCACTTGCTTCCTTTAATGTGACCTGTTGTCTGATAGCTGTCGTTGTTGTTGTTGTTGTTGCTGCTAATCTTGGCGGCCATAAATCAATGCTTCAAGTGATCAGTTTGCAACTCTTCAGCGACCATTGACAACGCATCACCATAAGCTTAAGCAAACACATTGATAAATAATCGAAAAAAAAAGAATCAATTGTTAATTTCCGTTGCATTTTTGTCTTTGCAGCCAACTGCGAATTCCTTGAGATCACGAAATGATCGATTGGCGAATTAATTTATGCGTCGAGCTCGAGCTCATCTGATGACGTCTGTTCACAGCTAATGACTGAGAGCGCATCAATTTTATCATTATATTCTCATGTGGGGGTTAAATTAATTAAGCCAAGCCAACGGCTCCAGATCAATGTCTGATTATTTTCAATCAAATTCGATTCCATTTAGTACAGTTTAGTCTAACGTGAAAATGGATAGAGCAAAAAGCATACTCGTTCCAATTTAAATGGAATCAAATGAGCTTACT
The DNA here is from genome assembly GCF_001654015.2 of Drosophila navojoa. Next base: position 161,623 of record NW_022045994.1, read on the forward strand.
GGAGAATCGATTCAATATGTTGAGGAACTATTTAATTGAAAATTATTTTCCTTTGTAATATATGTATATGAGCAAGTCTATATGTATTTTAGCTCCTTAAAGTCCCATTTCCTTTGCAAAAGTTCTATGCCTAGTCTTATAGGGTATTTGATAATCGTGTACGCTCTCGGCTGGGCGTCTCTTGATTCTCTTCTGATAATGTTATTAATGAACGCAATTTGTCTGCTGTCCATGTTCGAAATGTTCAATACAACAAGTTCTCTGGCTGCTATACAACTTTTTTTTATCTAAACAAATTCTTTGGGATTTTTCTTAGAGACTATGGAGAGACCAAGCTTCCGCAATGGAATACTTGTTTGACGTACTAAGTATTTAATTATGTGTAAGCCCCGAGAGTTCGAAATTCGTAGAAATTCATTGGCCAAAGCATAATTACGTAGATTCTAGACTGCCTGAATGAATCTTGGTGTTTGTTAATTAAAATGTTTATGCATATATTGAATGATGTGCCTTAATGTGTGCGAATTCAAAATGAGAAGTCTAAAAATAAAGATGCCCCTCTTTAGAGTATTCAATTGAATGTGATACCGGAATATGTCTAGACAAGGATTTGAAGCAATGCTGAGAACAGATATTCATTATGATAAATCATATAATTTGAGCATATATTAAAGATATATTTAAAAAGCAGAGACGTGCTCATGGTTATAGTAGTGTAGGCGAGGCATTATTATGCAGGAAATCTACACACCTTTATATACAATGTCTCTGCTATTGGTCTTTCGATTTAAAAATATTTATATTTTTCGATAACAAAGTTATCGACGGAAACTTAACATGATAAAATTGAACTGCTTACAGCATACTCTATGTTTACAATTTTATTTTGTGAAGAATATACTGTTTTTTGTCTTTATATAATTTTACATAGTGGACCCTCTGATAATGAGCACATTTTTTGGGAAAATAAGATCCATTTAACGGCCAACAAAAAACATTTATTGTATGCCGAATTTCCGTGTGTGTCGAACAACGAAATAAGGAAACTATGATTGTTTTGTCCATCGACCGTTTTAGCATTTTTTGGAATGAATTGTGTTCGTTAACCGAGGGTCCACTGTAGTTGAGTTCAAGCACATAAAGTTGTGTTCATCAAAGTTCATAGTAGTACACCGAAATGAAATAAAACGAAGCGGTATGTAACTGTAATAAAATGCAAAAAGCAGAATTCCGAATAATTTCAGAATTAAAATATGATTATTCTAATATTCGTTCGCCCCTATATTGTTGAAATAATATGTTTGCTTCATAGTAAAAATATTTCCAGAAATATAGAAAATTGAGTTGGCTCAACTGAGTGTAAATGGTGCAGCTGAGCAAATGCTAGATATTTCTGGCCCGATCGACCCGGTTCAATGTGTTTCAATGTGAATATGCCACACTGGTCAGGCTTGTCTGGGCTGTTGGCAAATAGGCCGGTCTATAGCTATGTTTGTTAACTGAAGCATTTCCATTTTCATTTGATAAGACTCGTGGCTAGTGGCTAGTGGCTCTTAGCTGCTGGCGGTATGCAACGAAGAGATGGCTCGATTATGTCGTGTCATTTGTATACTTGAGCTGCGACTAAAAGCAGAAATTCCAAACGTCGTCGTCGTCGTTGTCATCTTATTTTGTTGTTGTATATATTTATTTATATATTTATTATTGAAAAATTTCATTATAATTGGCATAATTTGAATGCGCTTTGGGGCGAGCTTTGTCGGTTTGTCGGCTCGCGCGGCCGATCTGGCAGTTACTTAAGACCACATTTTATATGGCTAAAATGTTATGATTTATGCGCGGTAGCCACCTTGAAATAAGCCGATTGAATTCAGCAGCCGCAGCACAAAAAAAAAAAAAAAGTTATTAGTCAGACGGTAGTATTTTGAGATGCTCGAATCTATATCAATTAAGTCCATTGTACAGCATTTGTCACTGCAGTGTGTGTATGTGTGTGTGTGTGTGGGTGTGTGCGTGGCCCAGTCCAAAACGAATGACTTAGAACACAAACTTTTTACGTCAAACCAATTAACGCATTGGCCTTGGAATATGGATTGCATAACTTTTCCTCTATTGTTTCTTCTTTTGTATATATGTATATACTTTAATGTTGTTTTTTCTCTTTTTTTGAGTTTGTTTTAAGTTTCTTATGCATATTTGAAGATTAATAGCTGCCGTCTTGTGCGGTTCGGTTCGGCTGCCAATCACAAAAAGGTCGTCTAGTTGATGTCCAGATATGGCCGCCGCTTCCACAATCCCATTAATTAAATGCAAATGCAAATAAATCTACACGAGCTGCTTTGCGAATCGGCCAACAAAATAAAAAAGATGCATTGATGTCTCTTTATTTCTATCTCTTCTTCTTCTTTTTTCTTAATTTAACTATTTGCAAAATTTATGTAAATCGAACTGAAATTCGTGGCTTGCCGATCCTCGACGAACCACGAATGCCCTCTATCAGCATCTTCATGATAATTAATGTAGTTAGGAGCAGAGGCAGAGGCAGCAGAGAGGAATGAACTAAGAAAATATATATATAGTCATATGCCTGGCACCAGGCAACACACACACACACACATGCAGACATCTTACTCTCCCTTTAAATAAATAGAAATGTGTGCATATTTGATAGTACATTTAGTTTTTATATTTTTAATATGATATTTTTGCAATACTCAAAATTAAATTCTCAACGATTTATTTGGCTTAAAATACAAATTAGTTTTTTGTTCAGGAATATTTGTGCATTTCTTGTTCTTCCCATTGTCCATATGCTTCGCATTGCCTCAAGCCGCCTCGTTTGGCACAGGGTCATAGCACTTTGGCAAAAAGGAAAAAACAGACAAGAAAAAACACTTTTTTTTATATATAAAATTGAAAATAAAATCAGACAAAAAAAATACACACATAAACTATAAAAGTTTGCAAAAAGTATGCGAAATCTACACTAATAAAACACTTTGCGGCTGTTGAGGCGAACGTTTTAATTTACGCGTTCGCGATTTTTTTTATGACTACTTGTGGTTGTTGTTGTTGCTGTTGTTGTTATTGGATTAGTGGGGTTTTTATTTGTATCGGCATTGTCTATATTTTTAACGCTTATCACTTTTATGCAAATGCTGCTACCCGGCAATGTTAATAAGACACTTGGTGGTGCGCATGGGACGATCGTTAAATTGACACCACCCAATCGCCTGCAGCACCACAGCCACATTCACTCGAACACACACATGCACACTCACACAGATATGCACACGCTTATGCGCTTTAATGAAAACTCTTTGCTGGTCGCTGATAGTCGTAGCCCAGCTGAGCCCCTTTGGCCGCCTCTGCCGGGGCCTTTGGGGGCTCCAGGGCGCCGATCACAGACTGCACGGGCGCCACGTAGGGCGCCGCATGCTCCGAGTTGCCGCCCAGCACGTCGTACTGCGTCTGGATCTCACGCTGGGCAGCGGCCGCCTCCTCGTTGGTCTTGTATCTGATGAAGAAGACGTCGGGCTTGGACAGCGACTGCTGCTGCGGCTTCGGCGGCTCTATATCTTGGGCCTCCAGCTCCGGCTGCTTGCGGCTCAGCACATAGATGACCGTGCGCTCCTCCTGGGGCGCCAGCTCGGCCGTGTACTTGAGCGCCTCGTTCTGTGTATTGGGCGCGCGGATGAAGATGACGCGATAGTTGCGCGTGGCACGTCCGATCAGCAGGTGCTTGGTGCGTGGCTGCAGCTCCTCCGGGTCCTCAGCGGCCACGATGCTGTAGAACTGCTTGGTAATCAGCGGCGCTGACGTTGTGGGACTCTCCCCAGCCGCCGGTGGCAAATAGGAGCGCGTCGGCAGCGCCTGGCAGTGGCCAAAGAGCTCCAGCGAAACGAGAAAGATGACAAAGCCCAACATGATGCTAGTGGATGATGCCCCGAAATGTGTGTGGCAGTGGGTGGCCGCATGCCGTATATATATTGGGCAGAATCTTGGAGTGTTTTTTGCACACAATTCGGGGCCCAATTAGCCAAAGACTTTGGCAACGAACTTGTTGCAAATTAGTGAAAACAAAGGAGCCGTTAAAAGCGAAATTGTTACAACATTTGACTGCCAAGATCTCGAGATTATTTTCGTAATATTTGCACATTTGTGTTTGAGTTGCGATTGGCATAGAATACATATATTTCCGCTGCATTTTGTAATACACATATACACATGTTTGTATTTCATAAATATACATACATATACATATATCATAAATTTCAGAGATCATAGTTTTGGCTCATTTATCTTTTATCGCTGCGCGCATAAACATCTTGTTTGGCCATTGTCCACAGTTTATGCGGCATCACTCAACGCCCCCACATTGCTTCTTCTTCTTCTTCTTCTTCAGCTTCTCCATTTTTTGACTAATGGGCAGCTGGTGTGATCTAATCTGCGCTTCACAGCCTTTGCATTTGTTCAACATTTCAAAGTTTTTCTTATTGTTTTTGTTGTTACTTTTTGTATATTTTGTGCGTTTCGCAGCCTCGCAGCTGATTAGTAGATTAATTCATTTTGGTTTCGGTCGCGTTGTTGTCAACAAGTCGAGACAATTAAAATATCAACAGCGATATGTTTCTCTTATTTGTTATATTTGTGTGAGAATACGACGAGCTGGCTGGCTTGACATCAATTTTGATTTCGGCTTCGATTCAGGCCTCGATGCGCATCGATTTGCATAAATTGACGCGTAATTCCCACACTTTCATGTCGCATTTGGCAAAATGGTACAGCTAATTTGATTTATGACTTGATTTATTAAGAAAAATCGCCTCTGCCCAAAGCTGAAGCCGCCAGAAATCAGAAATCACTGATACAGATGTAAATGATCTTGTACGAAGGTTACCCAAGGGCTGCTCGCTTGCCGCCTGCGACCTAATGAAACGATACAGATTTGGGCTCGACATAAATGAGAGTATCTCAAGATTTGAATAGTCAATAATAAAAAGTCATTCAAATTTCAGAAATAAGAAGCAGAAATACATATATATTGCTTAAATATATTACTAGTTACATATTATAAAAGTATTAGAGCACGAGTTATTTAAATGTAAAAATATATAAATCACAATTCTTTTTGTTGGCACTGACAAATCAAGTTTATGCTTAATATGTGAAGTATTGGGTCGATCACTAAGTGATTTCGTTTGATGACAGCAGATGATCTGAATTTTGTTTGCAAACAACTGAATTTAATCGCTTTACCGTTACTTATTTAAATAACTGATATAGTAAGGCATGTTTGTAAAAACTTTGTTAGAGCTTGCGAAATAGTCTTGCTTTGGTGGATGGAAGGTCGAAAGCAGCATATTCGCCAAATTTTTTAGTGTTTTACTATCGAAAGTGTTTTTACACTTAGGTAAGGCAAAAATGTTGTGATGTTTTATGGAGAAGCTCTATTGACCCACACGCCAATGCCAAAATTGGTTTGCAAATCTCCAAAATTCCAGCAATTTCGATCTTCAGACTGGAAGGGGCCTCTTGAGGATGATAAAAGATCCCTAATAAAACAAACAGACTAGTAGATTCCTAATTAGACAAAGGTCAAATGAGCTATAATGGAGCTAGGTAGAGTGCGAGCAGCTTAGGAGGGACAGCTCTCTGAAACCCTGGTGCATTTCTCTGCAGGAAGTCTATCCATAATGGAATGTCGGATCAAGGCAACTATCAGCGGTTGGCAAATAGAGCAGCTGTTCAGTCGAAATTATGAAACTCTACAAAAAGACATCCTTGATGGACTACTAGGTGTTTAAGATCTCAACTCGAGCTTAATATCAATTATTATTATTATAACAATTATTGCTGATTGTCAATCCAGAGTCCTACATTACATTATTGTATGTTAAGACATTGTTTAGTTAAGATTGATGTACAAACTGTGTGTGATGGACTCAACGCTTGTTGAAAACGAAAAAATATGCATATAATAAATCAAAATGTAAATTCGAGAGTTGATTTAACTTCATGTCAACTGCTGACAGCAGCTACTATGCGCCATCTGACCTACATATGGATTGTGATGTCAACATTTATGTAGCCATTGATCTATCTCCATTCATGCCAGACAATAACAAAATATCATTAGTCTGGCTACAATCGCTAATGTTACGATCATCGTTTAATGTGGTTCAGCTGATTTGAGCCAAGATTTGTATTCATGCTGCACTCAATTAGGCCACATTCAGCGGTTAATGGAGCTCTTAATCTATCCATCTGATAGGAGACTAATGTTCCAATGTATTTTCTCTCCCTCACTCACACTCCACTCACTCTCCATCCCTCACTCCCTCTCTCTCTCTCTGTTTCTGGTTGAACTCATGCATATTTATGCATTTGGCCTGCGCCGCAGCATTAAGATCGACGTCATATTTTGTCATGGGGCGTCAGTTTAACGATCGCTCGAAGTAAAAGATGCGCTGTTTGATTCAATTATAATTAACTTTGATGTGCTTATTTTGATTTCTCACTTCATTTAAGCTAATATTGAGGTATTTTGGGCGCCGGGCCGCTTTGTTGGCTGTCGAATTGTTTTTTGGACGTTTGAATTGTTGATTTGCATTTGAGCATTTTGCTTTTTGGCCGCTTCGGACCTTTATTAGCCGCTTGGCATGATTTGAGCAACATTTCAATTTATTTATGGCATTTTTATTAATTTTTTAAATGGCATTTTATAGCGCGGAAACTACGCGACCTTACCCCAAAGAAGTGCCTCTTGAATAAACGTTGCGTACTTCTTTATATATACAATTTATTTATTTATTTTTTAAAACAATAACAAAAACAAAAAACAAAAAAAAATATATGTGGTCGAGGGAAACAATGTGCTTAAAACTAAACAACACATAACAAGCTATTAGAAGGACTGAAGTTTGTGTGCGTGTGTGGGCGGGGATTGGGTTTGGGGATAGGGGCGTGGCGTGGCGTGGTGGTGTGGAGTGCCGGGGGAGCTTACAGCTTGAGGGCACTGGGCAGATACTGGGTAGAGGGATTGGTGCTGGGGCGATTGACCTGGCGATAGTTGTAGCTGCCATCGGGATTGAGGCTGTCGAGGCTGCCGATGACGGAGGTGATCGGAGCGTTGTTGTCCTCCTGGAACTCGTTGGTGCCGCCCAGCTTGTCGTACTGACCCTGGATCTCCTTCTGGGCCTGGTTGGCCTCGTCGTCGGTCTTGTACTTGATGAAGAACACCTCCGGCTTGCTGGGCTGCGTTGGCGCTGGTGTCGCAATATCGTTGGCATCCAGATCGTTGCCCTTCTTGCTCAGCACATAGATGACGGTCTTCTCCTCCTGCGGCGCAAACTCGGCCGAGTACTTCACGTTGGCATTGTCGCTAGCTGGCGCCTTGATGAACACCACGCGATAGTTCTTCTGCGGCCTGCCGAGCACCAGATGCTTCACCTTGTTCTCGTTGCCGCGCTCCTCGGGCGCCGACACCAGATAGAACTTCTTGTTGATGATGGGCGCTGGCGTGGTGCTAGCCGGCGGCAGGTACTTGTCGCCGCCGCGATGTACCTGCTGCAGCTGGCCCACCGGGCTCGGCAGCACCAGTTGGCCGCCGGGGTTCGGCAGGCCCGTCAGGCCAACGCCGCCCGTAAAGAGATCGCTAGTCTGCGGCTGCTCGTAGCCGTACTGAGGACGTGCCTCGGCCAGGGCCAGCAGAGCGGCGACGCAGCCGAGCACTAACTGAGCTGATGTGGAGCGCATTTTCGAATTGAGTTCGATTTGGTGAGTTTCTATGTGTTATCCTTGTGGTAATCCTTGAATGCTTGCTAGCTTGGTTGTTGCTATCGCGTCGCGTTCGTTTGAGCACGTTTTGCTTTGGATTGCTTGAGGGCAATGGTTGCATTTCTGGTCGCTCCACTTGGCTTATATGCGCTGCTTTCCAGATCGGCTATGGCCGCTGGCTGCGCTGTCGGCGCCATCAGTTACCAGCTTGTTGTTGTAATTTATGTAAATCAGCATAATCAGCAACAGCAACAGCAGCAGCATCAGTAAAAGCATCAGCAACAGCAACAGCAACAGCAGCGGGGCAGTCGAGCTGCTTGGCGGTTGCTCGGCTTGGCACATGGCAATAACAATTTGGACATGTCCACAGAGTTCGCTCGCTTTCAAGATAGGCTCAAACAGCGAATGCTGCCAAAAATGTATTCAAATCTCTCAACTGCATGTTGAGTCAGCTACAGGCAGTGGGGCGTGGCTGATTCTGATATGCGCTGTGTAGCCATGGTTCACATTTTGAATAGAGCTCATATATCTCGTATAACAATAGCCACTCGTCTCGTCTCGAAAAAACATATACATATATACACATATGTTTGTACAGATATATGTATGTGTATATATGTAGCATCTAGCATATGTATCTGTTTCTATCTCTATATAATTTTGGCAGCTTAGGCATTGAACTTGACTGCGCGCTGCGCTGGCCTCACAGCTGAGTAGATTATTAATAGACCCATGGATATACAGAAAGTTTAGTTTTTTTTTTTTGCCAGTTTCTGTAGGCTTTGCTGGCCGCCGTTTGCATCTAATTAAACGGCACCTGAACGGCATCAGTCTTTGACTCTAGGCCTCCAAAGCCATCGGCAAAAAATAAAATAAAATGTGTGTAGCGAAACTAGTTTGCTGGGTTTTTCTTTGGCCCAGAGCAATGCTGGCCTGCCCATCACATTGCTGATCGATTAACTTGCAAATGTGAAACACTTAAAAGATGGTTTCATACATCTCAATATGAATGGCGACGGACCATCTGATTGAATACGATCAATATGCGAACCAAATGGGCATCAAATATGTCACAAAGCTGCTACGCAATGTGTCTCGATCGTTGCATAGCTAATATATAGAATGTATCTTACATATTCATATTATATAAACTTGGTAAGTCATAAAAAAGTAGATCAAGCCTTGATATCTCTGAATCCAGTTGATGTTGAGTCTGATTGAAATGCCTTAAGCACGAAAGACTCATCTGAGTAGGGAAAGAATGGAGTCCTTCCGTATCGTATGTGACATAAATACTCTCTCTCGATCCCTCTTCCTCTGTGTAGCTATTTCTATAGTATATATTATACATCTATATAGATTATATACTATAAATATAAATTTTCTTTTCATCTTATGTGTATATCTGTATTTTAAACAGTGGCAGATGAAACACATTAATGTCATGGGGTCAGGTGTGGTGGGGGCGACAAGAATGAACTATTTATTATAAGATTTACTTGATTTTATTGACAATTAAGAATACATAGCGTATGGTTAAGGCCCTCTCCTGGATGTGATCTGCAACTGTTTTTACACTTCTGTGTCTCTATAGAAAAAATATCAACATTCGTTCTTTTTATTTCATATAATTATTTATCTACTGTTACCTAAATATACATCTGCAACTGTTCTATCTACCGGTATATACATCTGTATCTTTGTGCCTAGCAATATATCTCTTCTCCATTTATTTGTACTTGTATCTTTTTCACTATTTGTATCTTCATGCGTATTTATTTCCGTAACTATCTCTATCCCTATCTGTATATTTCTCAGTTTGATTCTTCTGTTTATATATTGTATATTTGTATCTCATTTAGTTTCATCTGTATTTGTATCATTTTATCGACTTTGACCAGTATCATCGATATCTCCTCTTTAGATCTGTTTTCGTATCTTTTCAATTTTCATCTATATGTCTCTCTATATCCAGATCTATTTAGTATTTCCTTCCGTATATGTCTCTAGTTGTATCTGTATCTGTACCTTTTTCCCGATTAGGATCTATAGGCCTATCTGTATCTACGTCATATATTTTTCGTGTTTGTATTCTCCAATACATACGGATATAGTCTATCTTTATCTTTCTATACTATACATTCTATGTATATTATCTATAGTCTTCGCATTTCGTTTGGCTTGACCTCCAGCTAAATATTATGGCAAATTGAATAATCGAAATGCGTTTATAATTGACTATATAAAGCGCTGTTTGTCATGGATTTTCCATAGCTCTGATCGGATGCTGGCCAAATGTCCAATTATGTTATTCTTCAGCTGTTAGTGTTGGCGATTGCCGTAGATGGTGGCCTCCTAAACCAATCAACAGTCAACAGTTAACAATAGGCCGATGAGTCAGTCAGGCGACTGGCGGGTGTTGAAATCCATAGAAGGAAAAGAAGCAGATCAGATGCTGAAGCAGAAGCAGAAGCAGAAGCTGCTGCGACACATTCACCTCTGGCTCTGGCTCTGGGCCGTGGCTGTGTGGAGGTCGCTAGAAGAGCTCATCGTATTGCATAATTTGTCGCAAAGCTGAGCTTGATCAGCTGATGGACTGCTTGGTGATTGATGAGCACTGATTGATGGTCGAGCATAAACTTGAGAGTGCGACAGATATCTAGCGGCTGATCCACTAATTTAGTTATAAACAGCTCGCGCTGCGCTGGTTCAAAAGCGAACAAAGCGATAATTATCAATTAGGCATTCCATATCCATAATTTCATATCTTCTTTTATATGTATATGAGTTTATTTTTTGGATGTCGCCGAAGCCGTAGCCAAACCGAAAGACCCGAAAGACGTCAAAGCCCCTGCGAAATAATTTATGTAACTTTTTATAAATGCTGACAGTAAAAACCGAGGGACAAATGTTCGAGCACAGACTGCGCTGGCCACAGATCTTATCGCTTTATTTAGTAGGTGTGATTATCTTTATGCAAAGATCGCGACGCATTAATATGCAGATGCGCTCAGATAGGGGAGATATAGATGGATGCTGATACCGAATACCAGGTAGCATCTGCCAGCGATGTAATCCATATATTTGATCATAAATTTGTTCGCGCACTGGGTGTGCGTGTGTGTGTCTGTGTGGGTCTTGTCTGCATGCATGTATGTATATACATACATATGTATAGATACATACATCCATAATACTTTCTGGTATTTTAATGCGTTGCATTTGTGAAGCGACCTTGCAGCGCGTTTGCTCTACCACTTTGTTTTTCCTCCTCTTCTTCTTCTTCTTATTATTATTTATTTATTTATATTTTGTTTTTTATATAAAGACGCTAATTTATTTGGCATCGGCTTGTGGTTGGTGGTCGCTCCATCTCCAGCAGGGGCTAGGGGGCCCGTGGGTTTTCTATAGTTTTCGATGCAGTTTCGATAATTATGAAGAGCTTGCCAAATAGTTGAGACCGGCTCGATCAGGCGAGGCAGGCCGTCAGGTGTGTTGTGGGTCACCTGCTTCTGTAATTTGTTAATTATATTAAGTTTCTAAAAATAATGCTGATGCCCGAATTCAGATTGGGAGTCTCCCGACTGTACGTTCTCCATTTTCATTCAAACCAATTCACTTTAAATCCAACTCCTATAAAAAAAGACTTGCATATTTTTTTGAATGCTTAAAGAAATCCTTAAATTTTATTAAAAAAAAAAATGGAGAAAAAAAAATAGTTTTTCATTTGTTTTGCATCAGTCGCAAAGGTATCTAAAATGAATATCGCAAGAGTTAAGCTAAGAATATTCTAGCCAAATAATCGCCATGGATTATTCAATTAGAATCAGGAGTCGGGCGCGTGTTGAGTCCAGGCAGCGTCCATCGAGGAGCTGCCCGGCGGATTGATTGGGCATGTTTAGTTGGGATGGTCGGGATGCAGATGGCACGTCTAGTACTTGACGGATCTGATGGGCTTGGCGGGCAGATATGAGGTCTGGATGATGCTGCTGCCCACGTTGGATGTGCCGGTTGCCACCTGGTTGCCATTGCCGCCAGCGCTGATGCCGATCTGCAGGTTATCGTTGGAGGGGACGCCGACACCGACACCGTTGATGGGTACGCCACCAGTGCCAACGATGTTGATGCTGCCGCTGCCGTCGTTGATCACGCCGGAGGCGCCGTTGTCGCCCAGGGCATTGATGACGGAGGAGGTGGGCACAATGCCCTCATCGCTGAGGCTGGAGCTGCCGCCCAAGGCATCGTAGTTGGCTGAAGTGCAAGTAGAAGATGGATTGATTAGTGTAACCCGCGATGCCCATGGCCTAGACCGCACTTACCCTGGATGGTCTGCTGGGCATGCGCTGCCTCCGCGGGGGTCTTGTACTTGATGAAGTAGACCTCGGGCTTGTTGGTGACGGGGCGCTGTGTGACCACCTCGGCGCTGACATCGAGCGCGTTCGATTTCTTGGACAGCACGTAGATGGCGGTCTTCTCCTCGACTGGGGCCACGTTGGCAATGATCTTGGCCTTGCTGGTGGTGGATGCGGGCGCATTGATGAAGACAACGCGGTAGTTCTTCTGGGGCTTGCCCACGTTCACATAGCGCACGATCTGCTGCTCATCGTGGTCCTCGGGCGCGGTGTGCAGATAGAAGTGCTTGCTGATGATGGGCGGCTGGAAGTTGGCCAAGTGGCTGATGTACGCCTCCTGCTCCTTGTAGTTGATGACGGGTCCAGGCCGAATGCCAGTCAGACCGATGTGATCGTTGACCACGCCAGTGTAGATGCCATTGCCGTTGGCGCTGCCAGTGCTGATGCCGTTGGTGTAGCCACTGCTGCCGGTATACTGAATGCCGCCCACTTGAGCGGAGGGCACAAAGCCGGAGTTGACCCCACCCAGGTTGTTGTAGTAGGTGTTGCCCGACGCGGTCGGCTGGTACGAGGTGGATGTCGTCACCACAGGGCCGGACACCAGGTTGTCGTTCTGGCCAATTTCGTAGCGGTAGGCCTGACGGCTGAGATCAGGACGCGCTGCTGCCCAGCGACTGCAGCCGAGCACTGCAAGGCAGGCCAAAAACTGCAAGTGGATTGCGGATCGTTGGATCACTTGGGTCTACCTAGGCCTATCCAGTCTATCTGCCATCGACTTACCAGAAATTTGTTCATGCTGTTACACAATGTGGACGCGGTCGGACTTGAATGAAGCTGAGCGCTGGAGGGGCTGCGGTGAATTGATGCCCTGTCTGGAGACAGCGCTCAGTTTATATAGAGAGTGTCGCTGCTGGCCTTTAATTGAAGTTAATTAATTTGCTCGCATTGATTTGCAATAAATTGTTAAAATGAAATATAACTATAACACCACACAAATCCGGCTAGCACGGACCTAGAGAATGAGGCTTTGGGCTTTTATTTCACTCGTTTCGCCTCGCAGGCGCTAATTAATGCTGCAAACACAGCTGACACAATCGCTCCCAAATAGTTGATCCAATGTCGCCATCAGCTGGCTGATGCCACTTGACGCTGTCCACCGATTCAATCGGATCGATCAAGCGGATTCCCACTCTGTCTCTGTCTCTGTCCGAGTCAATGAAATTGATGACTTTGGACTTCTGATAAGAGTTGAATGGAAAAATACTAAATACGACACATTTATGCTAAAGATAATATACATTTTAGATAAAACCACCAAAGTTCTTTGAGTTGTAATAATAGAAGCAAAATTTGGAAATAAAGTAGAATTTGATTATAACGACGCTCAACGGGCCGTCGCTATAGCCGAAAGACACTATAACTATAAGCTTATGTTTCGCCATATAAGTTTATCTGAGATTCAGAAACTACAAAGTTTGAATAGACTTCTACCTGACATAATGAGTTTAGGGAAAAACATAAAACTGAATCTTCATGGTCTTGAGTAAAATTTCGCTTATGATATCTGCTGAGTTGATTATAGACCTTATCAAAGCCAAGAATCAGTGGATTCAGTTGACATCTTGGTGGGCAAGTCAGACGATCCATTGGACTCAGTGATTGAGCTACAGCGATCTATGTTGAATTCTTATTTAATAATAATTAATGGCTATTGCTATGATTCCCTATACTATGTAATTGGAGCTTGGGCACAAGTGCCCCGGAAATCCCATTCATATTCATGTATAGGGGAAAGATCTCCCGCAATCAAAGCAGCCCGTGTCGATTACTAGAAACGTCAATGCTTGAAGCTTTGGGCTCATTGAGGATCTACCATAGCATAGTACTACCCTATGATGATAGACATCTTACGATGATTTTACCTGGGATAGAGCATACAAATGTTGTTATAAAATGCGCTTTCATTTGTTTTTATTAATCTGATATTTGGACTTTTTTTATGACTGCATGATGGTCTGAAATTTCCAAGACGTTGCAGTCAAACATTTTAGCGCTTTTAATTGCTATAAACCCAAATACACACACACACACTTACACATACAGTCAGCTCGTAATGCTCTAATATGTATGAGTGGAAGTTGTCATAAGTTGTGCCAAATTTCATATTTGGTGCTTTTGTCGAATTTCATTAGCGCCGCTCGATGTTGCCATCGTTGGTAGAGACGCAGCAGGAGGGGGGAGGGGGGAGGTGCAATGGGTCATTCCTCCGGATATTGGATTACAGCATGTTAATAAGTGTCTTCCTCTCCCCATTGCTTTCAGGCGGCTGGCAGGCGATTTCGGCAACGAATCGATTGCAGAACTGGGAGTACAAGAATGCGCTGAAATTACTGCAAACGAAGTTCGGGATCTTCCCCTACTATCGGGTCAGTGTGGAGAACAGCTACAATGTGCCCTACGACTACGTCATAACCCTGGACGAGGGCGAGGTGGGACTGCCGGACAAGTTCTTCTACGGCCCGGACGCCGACGAGGAGGTCGTGCGCGGCTATAAGCTGCTCCTGCGCGACTTTGCCATCAATATGGGTAAGCACTAAATTGATTAACGATTCAATTCAAGTCAATTCCTAATGCAACACGCGTCTTCTTCCAGGCATTGTGTCGCGCGAGGCAGATCTGTTTGCCGATGACATCTTCCATTACGAGCGGCGCATCGTGCATCACATCGAGTCCGCCAAGGGCCGTGGCGAGCGGCAGCAGAACAAGCTCATCCGGCTGGCAGAGCTCAAGAGCATCGCGCCATCGGTAAACACTCAGCGAGTCACTGTGTTTCCCCAATTACTATCGAAAACTAGTTTCAAATTAAGCTGGAAGCGTACTAATTGATTTAGGCATAGATCGCACTTTGGCATTTCAGTTGCAGAATGTTCTCTCGACTCGCTGTGGAACGGGTTTATATAACCCGCACAGATTCAAAGCTTTCCCGGATTTATTATATATGTACATATTTGTTTGCCCAGACGTAGTTCTTGTGATTTAATTGTCACATAGAATGATACATCCATCCACACACATGTACATACATATAAGTCCATATTGCTTATTTCGACTTATTTGTTCGATTCGGCCTGAAATAGATTTCTATGTCGTGGCTGAATAAATTTGTTAACAATTCATTATAATCTTATAATTTTATGTCTGTGCTGTCCGTGAGAATCTCGTATCGTTAGTCGATATATTCTTCGTCCACTAACAATCGTAACAACCCTGTGCGAATGGCCCCACTGAGATAAGACTCATCAATAGCCGGAACTACGTTCAGCAACAACGATTTTTGTGTAGCTCTCTCTCTGTCTCCCCCTCTCTCTCTCTCTCTCTCTCTCTGATAGCTTCTCTGTGCAGCCCTCTACTAATACATAGCAATGGAAGATGATCACGACAAAACTGAACCAATATTGGGGAAACTTTAAAAACAAATTCTTTACGTATCACGCCATGAACTAATAGACAGGCAATAGAAATGTTTATAGATTTTAGCTAATTTTGATAATTTATATTTTGAGTCATAAGAGTTAAGCATTCAATATAACTTGCAAGAGTCTTCATTGCGTAGATATATATTAATAGTTATGCATATATATGTATACATATGTAATTTGATCTGCAATGCTTACTTGAACTTATTCCCATAGAAAATGAGAGATCAGTATCTCTGTTTCAATGGTTTTATCAAAGTATACAGGCAGAAGGAGTGGTAAACTCTATAAAATATATAATGCGGATCAGAGAGATATGCTGATTTAATATAGACCTAATGAGCACATACATATATTATTTACACAAGTTTTCCTCTTTACTTTTGATTTTCGTTACTATACGGCACGAATATGTTGATAAAGAAAAAGACATCCTTGTGCTATACTCAAGAGAACTTAAATATTTTCTCCTAATGGTATAGGGGCTTTGTAGTTGGCCAACTCAGCGCGGGCGGAGAGCAACTGTTTTGCAAAGAAACAGAGAAGAGAAGAAAAAAAGAGCACTACGAAATGTATCAGTCTATCGTCTATACACTCCTCCATTGCATTTTAATGCAGCCCTCATCATATTTTCGATAAGTTTTTTTTTTTCTCGTAAGAGGAAATATGTTCGTTAGTCGTCGTTAGACGAGTGGCCGATTGTGGCCCAATTGCTAGAGCAAGGTAGTGGAGTATATAAGAGGTATGCATGAATAGCTAAAGAAAGTGAATGCGAAGCCAAATAAATTGGAGTAAGAAAGTGCGCTCACAAAAGACTCGGACGTACAACATTCAAACCAGGAGTGTAAAAGAGATATTTCGTGTCGAATACATTCAAATGTCAAATGAAATTTTAATTCTTGTTTCATCGTGCGTATGGGAAAAAGAACAGCCCCATTTCGCGTCGATTTTCGCTTTCGACTTCAATCATTTTAGTGACTATCGTATGATCTGAGACGCAACATATTAGCAACACTTCATTTAATTCAATTCATTCAATTTTACGTATGTCTGTATTAGGGATCTGCATGGCCTAACAATGCAGTTTTATATATCTATTCATTACTATCCCAATCTATGTTTATTCACATTAAATCTCTTGTCTTTGTCATTGTCACAGCTGCCCGTTCTGGAGTCGCTGCAGGCCATCTTTCCCAACACGCGAATCAGTGAGGAGACGGAAGTGTTGGTGCGTGATGTGGAAGTGTTTCACGAGCTGTCCACGCTGATCTCCACGTCGGACAAGAAGTATAAATTGAGAAATATTATCAAAAATTGAGAATTGATTTAACTGTTTCTTCCTTCCTTGCAGGCCCATTAATAACTTCATCATCTGGTCGCTGGCGCGTCAAATGTTGCCGCACCTGTCAAAGGAGTACCGCACGCTGGCGGAGCACTTTGATCATGCCATCTATGGACGTACCGCGACTTATCCACGCTGGCTTTTCTGCAGCAAGGTGGTGCGTGATTGGGTGCCCTTTGCCGTGGACGCACTGCAGCAGCAGCCGCCCAAGCAACAGTTTGAGGGCGCCGCGCGCATGCGCAGCAACGAGCCAAACGGCCTCAACAAGACGACTGGCAACGAGAAGTTCCTTCAGCTGATGTTCTACAGCTTGCGTAACCAGCTGCAGGATTCGCTGGCGCAGGCAAGCTGGCTGGAGCCAACAGCGCGACAGTTCATGCACAAGAAGCTGGCCGAGATGCGGCTGCAGTTCGGCATACCCAGCGAGGTGCTCGAGCAGCCGGACTACATCAGCAACTACTACAACGATCTGCTGCTGAGCAACCTCAACTTTGTGGAGCACTTGGAGTCCATTTGGACCTTCCGCCGGTCGCGCATGGAGAACAAGCTGAAGACCTTGGGCATGCTGGATGTGTGAGTGGACAGCTAGCTTCAGTGGATCGAAGCTGATTTAATCGAACGCATTGCTCTTTTTATTTGCTTTTGCAGCATCGTGTCCGAGATGTACACGACGGATCATCCACAGCCCATTGCCTACTCGAACAAGCTGAACATGCTGCTCGTTTCGCGCGTGCTGGTGAACAACAACTACTACGACTATCGCTATCCCGTGTAGGTATTCTGCCGTTGGTTAACTCGTTCGCCAATCAATCTCTCTCTTTCTCTCTTGCATCGCAGGGCCGTCAACTTTGCGCGCATTGGCACGGACATTCTGGAGACACTGATCAACAATTTCCCCACCTTTCTGCTGCAGTTCAATGCCCAGAGCACGGACATAAGCGATGCGGTGCCGGAGATTGAGTATGCCACGCCGGACATCAATTGTCTGTCCGCCGGCCAGCCGCCGCATCTGGTGCATGAGCTGCGCACGTTTTCGCCGGAGGCGCTGAAGAGCTTCCATGTAACACTGAGCGCCGCTCGGACGGCCGCACGAGCGCTGAGCACCTTTGTGACGGCCATCGATGCTGGCACAGCCATACAGGGCGCCGGCATCGACCAGGCGGTCACCTACGAGGCGCTGGGCCTGACCCGGCGACTGCGTGTGCCCGGCCTGCGCTCCTTCAACGAGAACGAACTCTTCACACTCGCATACATGCAGCAGCACTGCAGCACGACGATTGCGGACAAGGACTACGCGCGCATCAAGCCCCATGTGGAGCGGCAGCTGGCCGAGCGCTATCTGTAAGTCCAACTGGCCTCTCGAATTCTCGTTGATCTGCTCACTAACCTCTTGCTCTCTCTTTCCCTCTATGCCTCTCTCTTTCGGTCTGGTGCAGCTTCAACGCCACCTGGCAGCACATACAATTCCTGCCGCGCTCCACGAACTGTGCCGCCTCCGAGGTCAGCTGCTCCAATCTGCTGTGAGGGCACAACTTGCCGCACGTCCCCACGGATACTGTGTGTACAATTCCTTAGCTCAGCAACATATTTATTGTACTTTTTTTTTATATAAACAAGCACACCCACACACATAGGCTTACATATATACATACATACATATATATATATGTATATGTATACTCACAGGCGGACACACAAATCGCACTAAGCATAGTCTGTAATTAAGTTAGTTTATGTGTAATAAGTAGCCATTACTTTTAAAGACACAACATTTGTAACACACACAAGACAAACCACTGTTGACATCACACCCACACATCCACACCCACACACACACACTCACACCCATATACACTAGCTGATTGTGTACTCTTGAAATTGTCGAACTAAACTTACAAAACGATAAAGACGTATATGCATGGCCCCGATCGACGGCATATTCCATAGCTCTAGAGTGTCTAATTTGTAGTACTAGTTACTAGTTAGTTGCTAAGTGCATTGACCGCAACTGTATAAAATGAATTTAATTTCCATACATTTGACAAAGTAATAAAACAATAAAACAGAATGCGAATTTTTCCAGACATCGAACTGCCTTTCTGTGCTGCATACCTTCGGGCGAATTGATTGTGACATCTCAACATACTTATGGGCAGCCTACTAGAACTATCGTAACCCAATATCATCAATGCAAAGTGTGTGTTTAATTCCAATGATGTGTGGTATTATAAATAACAATCATAAAGGCACATCGCTCTTTAAATATATAGATTTGTGAAAGTGCATGTAGCAGGCAAAAGACGGTGTCGTACACCTCATGCAATATGTAAACAGTGTGAGGTAAAAGTATTCACCTGATGTTCGATTACCTTAGTGTTTTTTATAAAATAGATTAGCTTTAATTGTGAAATTAATTCGAATTCATAGACTTTTCTAATGGCGTTATCACATGTATCCCCCCGGTATAGTTGATCCGAGGCATTGGGTCGGTACCATCGATGGCGGCAACTATTCAGCCGTGGAGTGTCGATTCGTCGCTTCCTTTGCTAGTTTTCATTTCAGCATAACCAAGTGGATAACTATTTATCCCTTAAAACCTTTAAGGGTAAACTACTTGCGCATTCCGGCAACATCCGTGGAGCTCAGCTAGACCTGTTTCATATTGGGGAATATCTATGGCACGATCGCCCACTATCGACGCCTACTATCGATAGTTTACCACCCCTCATTTGAATTTCAGAGCTCTTTATTTAGACGTGGTATATATTGACTGTATGCCTGATTTGTGCTTTGATGGCCAAACTCGGAATTGATTTGAATCTCAGTGTCCCATTCGGGCAGTTTCCTCTTGGGGGTGAGCAGACACAACACCCGAAGCAATGGAGGTCACGCTACAGGATGACGGTGTCATTTGCGTAGCTCAGCAAAATTATTCTATTCTCATTCCTTATATTGAACTCAGATGTTTGAATATTTGTAGGTGTATACGAAAATACGGTGTTTGGTAAGGGCCACTTATCCTTAGAGACCGCAACTCCTATTGATGTAACTGTGGATGAGGTTAGGTTCGAGCGAACGCCAGCTGAATATCCAGGGACACTTCAAAGCAGTACATCTCTTCCTTAAAACCGTTGGGGAGGTGGTTTACCCTGCCCACCTGTCGCATTTAGCTTTAAATGATATGCCCAAATATATGTGTATATTCATAAAGAAGAATTAAGCTCTCGACTATCCACAAATATGTCTCAAATGAAAGCGTGGCTCAAATAGAAGTAAGTCAGACTAAGAGATAAATTCCGACTGTACAGAGCTCTATTGATTGATAAATGCTGTGCAAATCCTTTGCATAATACATATATGATAAATTCCGACTGTACAGAGCTCTATTGATTAATAAATGCTGCGTAGATCCTTTGCATAATATATGATAAATTCCGACTGTACAGAGCTCTATTGATTAATAAATGCTGTGTAGATCATTTGCATAATACATATAATTACAATAGTATTGTCTTTTGAGTATGGGATTCGCATCGGCTAAGAATTCGATTCGATTGTAGTATTTAGATCGAATGCATATTTCCTTATAGATAAACTCTGTATAAACGGTTTTCTAATACCACATAGAAGAAAGAGTCTAGTGTTTTCTCCGAATGCATTAAATAGTTAATCAAAAATTTGCGAACATTTAGGTTTTATGTTTTTTGTGCAATTGCTTTATTTTAAATGAGGCACAAATTGAAATGATGATATATATATCTAGAAGTACATAGTCATGTACATTTGGTGCACGTACAATTTGATGGCTGCTCGAGTACGAAGTTATGTTAACGGATCCATCGGCAGCTGAATTAAAGTTAAGCCGGAAGCTGGGACCATCAATTGGTCTGGTTGTTGGTTGTGCGCGTCTCGTTATCCACGAAGTCCTTGATGAAGCCGGCGATGCTGCGGTGCAGCTCGGCGTCAATATTCCGAGTCATTTCATCAACTAGATTGCTACTAATGCTGCGTGTACGAGAGAGAAGTTAATTAATAGTGACAGCGAGAGTGTGAGGGAGAGAGAGAGAGGATGTATTTACTTGGAGTACAATGTCCAGGGAGTCAGGCAATTGGAATTGCCGTAGAAGCTGCTGTTCTGGCATTGATTCTGGAACTGGCGACGCTGCTCTCGTGAGTCGGCCAGGTCATTGTCCAGTTCCTGGATGGTACCCTCATTGCCGGAGGGACGTGGGGTAGCATCAGTGTCTTCGTCAAAGTCGGTGTCGAGTTGTAAGACATATTCCTTGCCCTCCTCCAGAATGTCATCTAAGCTGAAATCTGATTCTTGGCTGCCGACTAGGGTCTCCCCTTCGCTCCTCTGAGGCAACTCGGCCAGTTCAAGGTCCAGGTCCAGCTCCCTGTCGGCGTTCAAGTGCACTGGCCGCGGGCGCTGATGTCGGTGCTGCCGCTTGGAATTCCTGGTGGTATCGTCTTGAGTTTGATGCTTCATTTCCTTGGCCTTCTTCAGCATGCGCTTGGTCACCTGCTGCTCCGCGCGCTTATGATCGTCCATGCGCCGCTGGGCACGCCACTCGCTCACCTGCTGCTTCTGCCGGTCGAGCTCGGCACGCTCGTCCAAAGCCTGGCGCTGGCGCTCGTTCGGCTCGGGCGTCATTTCGGTAATATTGCTACGCTGCAGCTCCGATTCGATAAAGTCCAGCACATGCTTCTCATCCTTGAGCTCCTCCTCGAGTGTCTTGGAAAGGAAGAGCTTGCCGTTGGGCGAGCGCAGTATCTTGACCTCCTTGTAGCGCATGTCGTCCGGCTGCATCTGCTGATGCAGTCGCTGGCGCTCCTTCAGGTAGCGATGTCCCTCCCAGAAGCGCTCGCAGTATGGCGAATTTCCCGGTGTCAAAGCCAGCGGCCTGCGCCAGAGAGGTAGAGAGCAGACAAATGGGAAAGGTTTAACATTCGAATTGACGCTAATAAATCAAACCCGAAGTCGATGTCCCAAAATAATACGCCGCTTGCCATTTCGATGATTAGCACGACGCAAAAGCCGGCTAATTGCATCAGCCTGGCACGCTGCTGACGTCACAGCCCGCAGAGCCCAACGGACTGCTCTATCGGATATCATATGGGCTGTCGACACGCAATTCCTCCCCCCTGAGAGCAACTGCACACATGTCCCACCCAACCCAGATCTCAAGGCCAATGTCAGAAAATAGCAAAGCGTCACCGATACCCTAACTAAAACGGGTCGAAAGACTTTGCTGGATCATCTATGGTTTAGATAGATATCGATATTTAAATATATGTATATATACATACATATATCTAGATCAAACATTATTAGATATAGATATAGATATAGATATAGATATAGATATAGATATATATATAGATAT
>NW_022045995.1:2550-13344 GCF_001654015.2 Drosophila navojoa
TTTGGTTTATTAAGCAACACATTTAGTCGAAACCGCTTCAAGTCCTGCATAAAAGGCAAGTCCTTGCCGAAGTAAAAGTTGAAAGCTGAAAATTTGTGATACAATAAAAAAGAAGAGACATTCTCAAAGCCTATAGACTCTATAAGGTACAGGCCAATGTAGAATACAAGATTAATTGTGAGCACTTGCAACTTTAAAGTCGGTTTTTGGGACCAGAGTTTGTGTGCGTAGATCTAACATAGAACATATGTCTGTCTATGGGCGACACGCTGTGTTCCATAATGGAAAATAAAATAAACATCAACGAAAAAACAAAAACCAACAACAACCAACGAAAATAACGCACGCATTGAAAGAGAGCGGGATATCTAGAGGGTTGGGGGGTAGGGGCTAGGGGCATGGCATCGAAGCATAGGAGCCAACATTCAAGGTTAGAGGGTTACTGACTTTGAAAAATGCGATAGAGGCGATTCCCCGCTGCCGCCACTCAAGAGAGCAAAGACAGCGAGAAAGAGAGAGGGAGAGAGACTGAGAGAAACAACAACAATAAATTAATTGAGCAGTATATTTTATATTCTCGCAGTGCGTATAAAAAATGTCATAGAAAACCGAAAAAGAGCAAGAGGGAAAAAAAGCGAATGCGAACTATAAAAAAGGCACCAATAATAATGACAGGTAGTTTTCTATGCTGTGCTATTATCTATATACATACATACACAGGTATGAAACTGTGTGTGCGTGTGTGTGTGTGTGTGTGGGTTGTTGCAGGTAGAGCGCAGAGAGTTATAACAATGGACAAAGCTCACTTTGCTGTTCTTGCTATTGGCGAATGAATAATTCTTCTTGCCCGCTTTACACGCACTTTCGTAAACAA
The DNA here is from genome assembly GCF_001654015.2 of Drosophila navojoa. The sequence continues at coordinate 3,425 of NW_022045995.1, forward strand.
CTTGGGCAATTGTTGGCGTCGTTGTTGTTGTTGTTGTTGCTCTTTTGTATAGTGCAAATGCTGAGAACTATTCTAAAATGGGCAAATGTATTGAGTTCCAACAGCAACAGCAGCCGCAGCAGCAGCAGCATTCAACATCTTCTCTCTCACTCGCTCTCTGTCTCTGTGTGTGCATGGCATTAGATGGAATTCTGGCATCATGTGATGTATGCGTGCTCTATGAGCTAAACCGCAGCTTCCACAAAAAAAAAATAGAGTTTTTCTTGGAGACTTGAGTAAACATCCATATAGTGAAAGATTACATTTAAAAAAGGTTTCAAAATAACATTACTTATTTCGTTCTTAGAAATTTAAATGTATTTGTTATAAATTCATAAATGTTTCATAAAATGAATCAAACGATAATTCTGAATAGGTTTTCACATTTTTCATTATAAATTTCTTTGACGTCAATTAAGTGTTGATAAATTAAAGCACGCTTCAAATTGTTAAAATACGCCAATCCCCTATAACAGTAATATGCAAATATATTTTTATAATAATAGTTTTTGAGTTACTTGACTTTCATCATATGTAATTTGATCAGAATTTGGATTACGAGTCTGTTGTGATATGAAGTTGTTTTATAGTTGATCTTCAAGCATTAAATGTATGTATATATGTATGTATGTTGTATTATTCTCCATGCCTTTGAAAGAATTATTAAACATATAACGCATACGACAGGCGAGCCAAGAAATTTGATGCTCAATTGATTTGTATTATTCATTTAAAAACATTTTTAAAAAATATTTCTAAAATATTTTTCTCATAGCCACAAGAAGAAGATATATTCTACATACATATATAAAATATGTATATATCATCAGCAAAGGATTATTTGGATTTATAAATAAAACAAAGTACTTTTACTTTACGCATATGTCGATTAAGCTGCACGCGCAACCAAAAATTTTGGTGATTTTATTTTCAGCGTTGCCTATGGAACTAAAGTGCTTTATTATTTTTTTTTTGCGAGGTTATTGCACTTTCAACCAGCGACAACAACAACAACAATGGCTGGGCAATCAGCGATAGAAGCAAAAATGGCAGTAAGAGCCGCGACGCAGCAGCGTTGCGTGTGAGTGTGCGTATATTTCGATGATCAGCATAAATGCGCAACATGTATACACACACACACACACACACACACATGCACGAGCACGCGCACCAACACATGCAAGCAAAGACCATTGCGAAAACAACAACAAAGAGCAAACAGCAGTAGCAGCAGCAGCAGCCGCTACGTCAGCGTCAGCGTCAGCAGCAGCAGCAGCACCAGCAGCAGCAACGCTGCGTTTCGGTCGCAACGCGCAGCCGACGAGCGACGAGCGACGAAGCAGTTGACACGAAGCAGCCTTTGGGCGTTCGTAAAGTTTTCGGCCTTTGCTGTCGTCGCTGATGTTGTTGTTGCTGTTAGGTCTGTGCGTTGAATTTGTTTTTGTTTTTTCTACATTTGATGATGCAATACACGCATTTTTGGCCTGCGACGTGGATGGGAACGCCAACACTAGCGCAGCAGCAGCAGCAGCAGTAAACTCTTCTTTTTTTTTGTGGCTATGGGGCGTTGTTTGTATGTGATTTTCGCTCTTGGTCTTTGCTTTTGCTTCTCCACACGCACTCTGCACTTTGCTTTGCTTTTTGTTTCTAATTTGAATTTGCGAGAGCAGCAGCAGCAGCTGGACAGCGGGCTGACAGCGGGCTGAGGGGCTTGTCAGACATAGCATGAATAATAGGCAAGGCATCAGAGAACAGCAACAACATCAGCAGCAACAATCACAAGTGAGACTGAGAACGAGAACGAGAACCACGCACCGAAAATGGCGATTCATCAAAGTCCACTTAACAAGTTTTTTGCATTTGAAAGACAACAACAAATTGGCCTAGACCAAATGCGTAAGAAGAAGATTAAGAAATAGCCAGCCAGCCAGCCGTAGACTGGCTGACTGAAAACATAATAGAGCGCAGAGCCGGCAAATGCCTAATGCCAAAAATTAGAATGTATATTATGAAATTTGTGTATGTATGTATGAATGCTAATTGTATAGCTACAAATGCTTTGAATTTATCATTTAGAAACGGCAGTGATCTTATAATTTGGATGCATTTTGCATACTTCTAGGGATTGTTTTTAAATTTTCATAAAGAAATATTTAATTATGTTATCCATAAGAAATATTCGACTTTGGTAATTAAAATCACTTTCTATAGAGCTATCAGATTCGACCCATTGAGGCAATCTGTCCAGTTGTGAACTGAAGGAGAATAATTTCAGCAGATTTTAGCCAAAGACAATGTTAATATTTATTTACGATCTAGATCTACACTGGCACTGGAAACATAAGATAGCAAAGTTGAATTCAGTTATATATTTGCTGCGCAAGTGCTGTAGAGCATGCAGAACGCATGGTATGCTGATATCATTATGATAATTAACATCAATACGATATTCACTATCATTTTTAATATAATTAGTAGCATTAATAATCATAATTATTATTTGCTATCGCTAACTTTATCGTTATCTAGAACAATATCGGCGCAAACATCATTATCGCAAATATTTCAGCAGCTTTATCGGATAATGATCATAATCAGCAGTATCGGAGATCCTCATCATTATTATTGATATTATTAGTACAGTTTATTTTCATACATCTTAGCTATAAAATCATTGATGAGTTTTCTATAAAATTTCTATGCCGAGTTTTTTTTTTTATTAATAAGTAATAAATTTTTCAACACTCTCGAGATCTAATGATCTGATTTATTGCTTGTTTTGCTTGATGTTGTCATGTGGGGGCAATCGCCCAAGCACCCAATAATCACATCAATGTAAATTTATGAGCGTTCCCCTTGAATTTCACTAGGTAAAAGTTTTCCGTGACCTTGACGAAGGCTCTTTGGGCGTTTTATTTTGGACTTTTCATGTTTATCTAGCTAAAGTAAAGGTGTTTCTTCAGTTTCCCTTCCTCTTGTCATTTCTATTTTCTATTCTATGCTTTAGACTTTTGCGGCGTTTTGTTATGATAAGCCATTCGCGCCGTACGCACAAAAATTCTAATTTTACTTTTCGCACGCACAACATACCTATATATATATATATATGTATATATATACTTTTAGCTATGTCTAGCAAATATTTTGTTGAGTGCTGAACGTTTATTTCTAAATGTTTTTGTTTTTGTGATTTTTTTTCTATATTTTTTTTTGTGTAAATGATTTTTTTATGATACATTTTTTCGTTCGCTTTATGGCACGTTCCTGAAGAAAATAAAAGCATAGACATTATAAACAAAAATGAAAAAAAAGCTAAACATAAAAAGGTAACGAAAGTTGCGTTTGCTTAGCGAAAGAAAGAACTGAAATACATAACAACAACAGTAGCAACAATAGCAACATCTAAACACTATCACTTTTATCAACTTGGCAACGCTTTGACACAGTTTTGTTAGCATTTGATTTAGATTTATTCAATTCATAATTGCTTAAAGGCTATAAAACAAAATATTGCGCATACGCAGCAGTGTTTTTGATTTCCTTCTTGCCTTTGACAACTTTGTGAGGCGTCCACATGAGACAGCGTCGAAAAGATTATTATTAATAGCTGTTGTTGTAGCAGTCATTGCACCCAGCAATTTTTTTTTTTACTTATTTATTTTCTTTGATAATAGTCGAAACGAACTTTTTTCGCGCGCATAAAAAAGTTCATTGACTTCATTAGAAATGTATTTTTTTTTTGTTTTTTATATTCATTTTGGCAGAACTTGTTGCTGTTGCTGTTGCTGCTGCCGTGCACCAATCAGCGTTGGCGTTTGACATGCGAGCAGCATTTCCTCTGGCTGCCTGGCTTGACTTGCTCTCTTTCTCTTCCCTCTTCTCTGTCACTCTCTCTCCCTGGAGATGTATGTATATATGTATATACATTTATTTTCTGTTCCCATTTGCTGTTTCACGATCTGCAGAGGCGTCAGCTCTTGCACAGGCATCGACTTCAGCTTCGAGTGCTATTTCAATTAATACGCGCTGCTCATTATGCAGATGGATACGTTTCGACTATTAGCAAAAAAACATAAATTTCAATTTATTTGCCGCCTACTAGCAAACAATAACAACAATTACAACAACAACAATTGCTGCAAAAAATATACATAAGGCTAGCTACTGCTGCTGCTAACGCTTCACGCACATTTTATGCAAATTAGCAGCGCATTAAATTGAATACCAAATTGTTGAGAGAAATCAAAAGAACGGCTGGAGTAGAGCTGGAGTATAACTATATGTATAGACTATGCAAATACCCTGTTTAGAAAAGTATCGAATACATATTTCTTTACATTAGACGTTCTTTGATATGCAATTTACAGCATTTTATTTATAATATGTTATACACAGTATGTTATGTTGGCAAATCTCTTAGTTTAAGTTTACCTAACTCATAAACCTAATAAACCAGCGCTCTTTAAACACAAGTTTATATCACATGGAATGAATTAAGTCACATACTTGGTCAAAGTAAATATAAACCTAAAATTTTTCACATCAACTTTACAATAAAATATAATCACAGATACTCAAACAAAACTTTAGCCAACTTCATTTCTATACAATTTTATTGGTGTATTGCTTATAACTCATACATTTATAATATTACATATATAATATAGTAATTTTAATATAGTATAACAGTATAATATATAGTTTCATATAGTATTTATTAATATACTGTTAGTCTATACCATATATAATATACAAATTAATATTATTATTAATAAATTATTAATTATTATTATTATTAATTAAAATTAATATGCTGTTAGGCTATACCATATATAATATACAAATATATAACATATGTATAATATAATGAGTCTAAAAATATGATCACTATACTATCTATGTGCTATATATAATATTATTTGTTGACTACATATATAAAAACAATCACAATTTTATATATAGTATATACTTTAAATTAATCGTTGTCTTCAAACAATTAAAATCAATTAGAGCTTTTATTTTCAAATCGAATTGAACGCACAAAACTTAAGGTTGAATGCTAGAGAATAGGTTTACACTTACATTTCATTCTTATAGATGACATTACAATATAATAAACTATAACTATAAAAGAATAAAAAAATCTATATACACAGTATAATACAAATCTCTAGTTGTATAGTAATATATCTGCATTCACTTCAAAAATCTATAAAATAACCAAAAGAACCAGGAACCAAGACCTTTAAGATCTTCAAGATTAATGAACGATCAATAGCTTCATTAGAATGGCTCAGCTCATCCAATGTCTGACGTATTTCTGCATTTGTTGTCGTTTGATTATTGGGCATTCAATAACTGATAGACCATCAAAATGTTCTGTATAAAATATCTGTATAATTTTCATATGCATAATTGAATAGCTACAAAAAATTGAGAGTTGGCCAACTGGCTGGGCATAAATTGATGTGTTGCCTATGCGAGCACGCATGGCATAGCCCAAGCCGAGCACATACCCATGCCAAAGCCCAAGACATTGCTAACCTTGAAAAGTTGTCGATGCGATCATTCCACTCTCTGCATACAGATATCCACGCACACACACACACACACGCACATACACACATACGCTTACGCATAGATAAAGCTACGCATAGTTTGAATAAATTGATGGTGCGTTCTATGCGCTCCAAGCAATTAATTAACAAACAGCTCTTTTTTGTATTCTGTATGGTTTTTGTTGCTGTTGTTGTTGTTGTTTTTTGTTGTTGTTGGCGCTGTAAATTGATTGGATACTTTTCGACTGGCTGACCGAGACGACACTTACATTGCGGGAATTGAAAGCGTGGGCCTCGCAGCACTCGAGTGGTGCCGCGTCTGGTACTTCAAGTGCTGCCCGCTGCGCCCATAATACGGTAGGAAGACAATCTAATATTTTGGCATATTGTCGGGCACATTGGGAATTGAGTTGCACAGGAATTGGACGAGAGACAGGTCAAATTATCATAAACACTTTCAATTGAATGGCATGTGGCGAAATGGAACAATGGAGTGTGGAACAGTGGAGTGCGTGAGTGAGGCATGTTGCAAGAGTTGAACTTCGAGTACAGGAATGTGAAGTAGCTGAGGGCGAGGAGGAAAAATGTGGAACAGTCTAGTGTGGAACAGCGGTAATGGACCAATGGAATTTGAAACATTGAAAAGAAAATCAAGAGTTACGCAGGAGGGTAATATTTTGGATATATATAAGTAACTCTCTAGTGGAACATGTGAAACATGTCAACGAACGTAGTTTTTGAATGTTATAGATTCTTGAAAAGCTATGAATAAATAATTGACTATGTTTTCCAATATGGAACAAGACAGTATAAACAAGTGGAACGATGAAAACACTCAAAATGGAGAGTATGTTGCCGAAGAATGATATATCTAATATGGAAATAACCATAAAGGAAAACAAACAATGGAAATGGAGCAATGTGAAAAGCATTTGTTATTCTTTCCTAGAAAGGAAACAGTGGAAATGGAACAATATGAAAACCATAAGTTATTCTTTCATTAGCCTACCTACTGCCGCAGGTGAATGATTTGTAAATTACAGACAAACAAATGGGCCACGAAATGGTAGTCAATATTGTAGAGACATAGTCGAACACCAAATACCCTCTAAAGAGAACTGTTCTACGTATATAGACTGTCTATGTTATATGCATACATATGTGAGTTTATGAATGTATTGAAGTAGATATCATCTGCACATGTAAGAGTTAGAATCTCCGATCAATCTAATATGTTATACTTGTGCTATCTATTTAAAGTCAGAGAGATGAACTTCGATTTTGAAAAGTCTACACATAGATACAGATTTATAGACTTAAATATACCATAATGAATATTATACATGTCTTAAAGACGTTTGCTTCCATACAACTCTACAACAAAAATTGGAATACTTTCTATTAAAGTACCTTTAGTTGACCAAACTGGGGGCCAGTGCAGACCATTAACAACCGGCCAATGTCTGTGGGCAGGGTTGTCAGTGAAGAGTCGCAACGCCAGCAATAACAACAACAAGAATAACAAAGAGACAACAACTGAAAAAAATTACTTTCCAGCCAAGAATAACAACAGAAATAGCAAAAAAAAAAAAAAAAAAAAAAAGAAACAGAATTTGCCTCAGTCGGAGTCTCGGCTTCAGCTTCAGCTTCAGCTTGAGCCTTAACCAACAGAAGAACCAAGTTAAACTTTTCTATGGACTCATTCAAATTTTTGTCTAGCTATTTGGTTTCGTTCCCTAGTCCACTCAGTCTCCCTCTCCTTCTCTCACCTTTAGTTTATTTCGCATTTTGTTTTTGCGTGGTCTCCAACGATGGCGACTTGCAAGCGCTGACTTTGACTCTTTCTATGAAAAAGAAAAAGAAAAAACACAAAAACCAGTCCCAACCGGGCAGCAAATGCGTGTGCGAGTTGTTGTCGTTGTTGTTGTAGTTCTGCTGCTTCTTCTGCACGTTGTAGCAGCAACAGCATGAGCTGTTCCTGTTCTCATATTATTTGTATGCCTATAAAAATAGCTAAATAGGCTATCCCGAAATATTAAGCAGGAAGGTAGAGCATATATGTAGAAATATATATGCACATTTTACCTTAATGTATAACGATTTTTATATGTATAAATAATTATGTGAAAAATTAAAATATTTTGTTTAAGTAATATGTATACTATTTATTGTTTGTATAACAGAAAATATGTTCTTCAACAATTTTCTTGTATGCATAACTATTCTTAAAAAAATATAAGGGTGTCTCAAATATAAAATATTCTAGAGTCTGGTATGAGTGCTGTATAACATTTAAGTATAATACTTAAACTAAATAATAAATTAATAATTTAAATGAATACTATCTCTAAAATATAAGAGTTCAAAAATAATAATAATAATAGTAATAGAACATAAGACTTGTTTAGAAATTTTTCTTGGTAACAATAAATAAAAAAATAATATATAGAACACTTTAATGTATAAAAAAAAAACTTCAAACTAAATGGATAACAATGTTTTTTTTTTTTTTTATCAAATAATTCATATGTATTTGTGTGCGTGAATATAAAATTATGCAATAAAAAAATACAATAGTCCGTTAATATATATATAACAGTTTTAGTTCTAGCATGTATAACAGTTTTATTTGCGTATAATGTCATTATACGATAAAACAAATCTATTCTCATTCCCTACTTAAGACCCAATTCCTAGGGTAACTGCTGTGCGAGGCTGTTCGCTACTAGCTTTGGGCTGCGGCAGTAGCAGCCAGCTGCGCAGCTGGCGTCTACGCTAACGTCGGCGTTGACGTCTATTCTAGCTAGTTTCACCTTGAAAAGTTCATTCACGCCAAACCCGAAAAAGCTAAAACGCAGCGCCAAAGTCCTCAACGAAATGTAGCAAAAAACTTGCACAAAAATAACATAATTTATTTTTTTTTTTTTTTTGCGTTCACTTCTGCTGCGTGCACGCAAAAGAGCGAGACAGAGCGAGAGAGTGAGAGAGTCAGGGAGATAGAGAGGGCAGAGGTAGCTAGCTGAGCAACTGCCCGGTCACTGGAAATCGTTTATAATGCAAATATATACGCACTTTTTGAAGTCTCCGCCTTATTTATGGTCTGTTTTCCTTCATCTCTCTCTCTCTCTCTCCCTTTCTCTCTCTTCGTTTTCTTCTAACTAGCCACGTTTACAGTTCCCGGAATTTGTTTTTTAACTGGGGTTAAATTTAATAGAGTTGAATGGATCGAAATAGAAGTAATTTGGCTTGACATAGCGCCATCCAAGTTGGATGTATGTAATCTTATCGTACGATTATGTGCAGCGATATGATATGATATGCAATAGCATATACTACGAAACTATACTATATTTACTATCATATCTCAAACACTTACAACGATAACATATGGGTCTATAGTAACAAAAAAAAATAAAAAGGAATTAAAGATTTTATTATAAAAATAGCTTTAAAGCAGTTCGATTATAGATATATGCGTATGGTTAAAGAAAACTTAATAAAACTTAGCTATAGAAACTTTAAATACGATTTTTTCTTATAATTAACATAAATAATACTCTTAATATAATCCATATAATTTATTATTCTTTACTATCTTAATTAATTTAGTTTAGATAATGCTATAATTATATTTGTCCTTTCCCTGATCTGAGATAGCAAAGTACCAGAATTCGCATATCTAAATTTGACGTACTTTCTACTCTGAAATACCTCCACAATGTGATTCATTCAAATAGTAATAAAAGCAAACTAAATCAGCTGTTGGCTTCCACAAAAGGCAACCCCAAACAAAACTAGCAAAAATAGTTCTGATTACGCGGTTGAAGGCCAATCAAAATATAGTTTTGCACACCCCTTCGGCGCCCTTACAAAGTCCCCAAATCCAAAAAAAAAAAAAAAAACTATAAAAATTGGCAAATGCGAAATCAAAAACAACATCTCTTCTTCTTGTTCACATTTTTTTTTTGCACATATCAAAACAAATGGCGAAAATTCGGTGAAGTTCAAGGTGTGAGCCACTGAGGCGAAGAAAGCAGAAGGGCAGGAGAACGGGGAATAGAAACGGAACAAGCGAGAGAATCAGAGAGGCTGAGAGAGAGAGAGAGCAGTTTTAATATAGTAAAAAATAGTAGAGAAAACTATTATTGACGGCTGGCTGATTGCTAAAAAGAGAAAGAGAAAGATGGAGAGTCAAGGCAAGGCAGAGAGAGAAAGAGGGAGAGAGAGAGAGAGAGAGCTCCGCTGTGAGAGAGCATACGATCGTAATAGCTGCTAGACAGAACGAAAATGCAAAAAGCAAAATATCAAAAAAAAAAAAAAAAA
>NW_022045995.1:19287-29467 GCF_001654015.2 Drosophila navojoa
AATTTATTGTTGACTGATCTTTATGATGATCAATACAATAATCTGCAATTCAAATATTAGTCAACTAATGATCAAGATTTTAACAATTATTATGAATAAATAGTGAACGACTACTTTTATTTCACTGTCTAGAAAATCGAGCTAATGTTGATCGAATGTAAAAATTAGTAGAGCTGTATTACTCAAATTCTATAAAATCCTATAGTTCTATCTATATATGTATATCTTACTCTATATATTCTTAAACGCTTTACAGTTTTATATACAGCTGTCTCTATATATTATTTATCGTTCTACATACATATGTACTTATATACCTTACTCTCTATATTATTTATTGCTATATTTATTGCCTTAATTTTTCAATCGCCAACTTTTCGATGCACCCCATTGGCAAATATCCACATGGCCGTTCACTAACCAACCGCCTGCCACACTCCTCCTTAGTACCCCCCTCCCACCCTCTCCACATCGTTTTTTGTTGTTCTCCATCTTCCGTCCCCAATTTGCTTCTCTATTCCCGCTCTAACATTAAAATGTATTTGCTACCAGCTTTTCAGGTACGGATGCTTGCTGCTGCTGCTGTTGCTCTTCTTCTTCTACTTTGCCTTGTTGCTGTTGCTGTTGGCATTCCACATTGAAGTTGGGGCCATTTTGCTGACTGTTGATGATGATAATGGGCCTGGGGTTTGCCTAAGGGAGCGGCCACAACAGTTAGCAAAAGGAAGAAGCAAATGCCAGTCGGCCTGACTGGCGTACGCCAGCCACCATGCCCCATTCCCGCCGCGACCATACGCCTTCTTCTTCGACTCTTGTACATTTTTACGCATTTTTGATTTATGTGGCAAGAAAAAAAAATAAAAAAAAAAAGAGGAAGCCAGCGAGCGGCGCAAATAAATTGGCGACATTTTACGCTGTATATTGAAAATGCATTTCGCGCGACGTGAAATAAAAAATCAGCGAAAATAAATTTCGTAAGCACATTTAGCAGCTGCACAGCCGCACGGGCAATAATGTTAATGATAATGGCAGAGCTGACGGCGCGGCCAGGTAGGCGCACACCTGCGGTCCACATATGCGCTTGCTGGAGTAAAGGAACAACTCGGGCGTTGAGAGCCTCGGGCTACGAACCATTAAAAAAGTTTTACAATGCAGACACACGCACTTTTTTTCTACTTCTGCCACGTCTACGCTGTGGCGAGGGGCGGGGGGGTTGTGCTGCCTGCTGCGTCACAGCGAAATTTTTAGGCACATTTTAGTGAGGCAGCTATTTTTTTTTTTCTTCATTCTTGCCTCGCTCCTTCCAAAAATTTCTTACTTTCTATGGGCAGCAGTGCGCATACTTGATGCTCGCATTTATCCAGCGCCTTGATGGAAGACCACAACACATGCGAACGCAAAAGTTGCTCCGACTGCGAACTTGTTTTTCCTTCTGCACATTTTTCCAGCTTTGCTGCTTCCCTTTTTTTTTTCCGGCGTAGAATTTACAACAAGTAGGGCAAGTCAAGAAGCACTTGAAATATATTTCCCTTTCCTGTTTGCCACTTCTTTTCGCTTTTTTCTTTCTTCTCGTTTTTCCTTTTTTTTTTTTGGGGCATCGCAATTTATGTTGCCGAGTTTAAAGTGCCATAGATGCTAAGCATAAGCTGCTTTGTCATATGCCAGTTTTTCTTCCACTTCTTAATTTTTTTTTTTTTTGTTACGTAGGCAGATATGAGCACCTAAATACCTTGATAATTGTCTATTTCTTTTGAATTTTTCATGTGAAGTGTTGACCATTTGGCCGTGAGGGGGAGTGAGATGACTTTTAGCTGCTTTATTGCCATAGAAATTGCCGTGAATCAATCAAATATGCGCTGTCAATCATTTGCCCTGACGTCTATTGATAAGATAAGTGAACCAATATGCACATCAATCAGCTATCAATCTTCGTTCTGACAGAAAGCTTCCTCTCATATTGCCACATGAGTCGGAACTACTTCAAACCATCCTCAATGGGAAAATATGAAACTTTTCTTAACCATATAGCAGTTGGATTCTTATCAATCACTGATGTATTGTGTATGATTGTATGTCAAGCTGAGTTGCCTCTAATAAATATGAAACAAATTGGGTTCAGGATATAACAACCTCATATGCAGCAACTTTAGCATGAATCAGTGATCAATCGAAGCCCATGATATCTATATAACTAAGCACTAATAAAATCCAAAGTTGATCAAGATTTACAGCATTCAATGTTCTTTCAATCATCTGAGCATTTAAACTTTATATAAATCAGAACTAAATAACAGATTTTCATATCTATATTTTTAGTCTATAATAAAATATGATATCAAACATTTGATAATTTTGAAGCAATAAAATCAAATAATGAAAGTGGGTTATTGATCTTTATTAATCAATGCTCACAATCAAACCTTTTTCACTTAAAACGTAAATCAGTCATACCAAATTCTGCTTCCATTGTAAACAATATGTACATCAATCAAAAATCATTCACTACTTAAATAACCCTAAATTTGTTAACTAGTTAAAATGAATATATAAAAATTTCTATAAGATTTGCAATCATATTCTTGCTCAAACAAAAGTCTCTATCGATCATCAATCATGATTATACTTTCCAAGATTTTTTTTTTTTTTTATTTTCCATTTTTCAAAATTCAACCGAATCACTTTTAGTACACTTTAATACAAACTCTCATTTTTTTCAGTAAAAATAATTTTGTTTTTCCACGAATTTTTGCCAATAATCGTCAATTCGTATATTGAGAGACATTAAGAGGCTTTAGCTTTACATTCATATATGGAATTCATGCGAGAAGTGAAGTTTATTTTCAGGGTGAGTTCTACGCAGTTGTTTTTGTAACGTTGGCTGTCATTCAATTGCTGTGGGGCAACAGCTCATTAAAGTTACATACGAAGCTGCCTTGGCTAACAAGCCACCCACAGCCTGCATAAAGCTGCACGCATACCCAACCATCCACCCATACACACACGCATACATCCACTCACACACAGTCGCCACAGAGCGCTCAGACGAGCCCACATGACATTGTCCAGGGAGCTAAATACACGAACGTTGCTGTGACAGCAAAGATAACGCAGCAACAACTCCAATTTGAGTGCGAGAAATGTCAATGCATGTGGCAAGCAAATGACCAGCAGGAGTCACACACACACATAGAGAGAGTGTGGTGTGATCTATGCCTATCTGATGTATTTTAATGGTGCTCACATATATTTTTCATTATTGCTACTGCTATAGCAAAGGCAACAAAAACAAGAGAAAAAGCATACGAAAATAAAGCAATAGCTAGTCAAACAAGTTGGGATATATTGTACATGAGCTTAATGAACGAATGGGTAATACTCTATGTAACTGAATAGAGATACGTGGATGTATGATAAGTTATAAATGATATACATACATATCTATATGTGATATATGAGACAAGTTGCGATATGTTGTGTGTGAGCCTAATGAACGAATTTTTAATACTCTATATGGATATATGATAGATTTATATGTGATACACATATATGCATAGGTAGTCAAATAAGTGGGGATATGTGTTAAGTGAGCTTTATCAACGATTATGTAATAATCTGTGTATATGTATGCATGATAAATGAATGTATGATATATGGTTATATGTTATGGATATATGTACGTTATATGGATATATGATATGTGTATAGATAAGTCTTATCATAAATTCATGGCAAAATGGTAAAGTGAGAGTTATAAACAGCGAGAGTGTTATCAACGATCTGGATCAGTTTCTGTAAAAAGTAAAGCGAGGCACATATGGTATTAGATCTTTGATAAAATGCTCTCTAATTATGGTTAATATGGAAATAAAAATACAATTTTTTTATTAAGTTAATTTTTTGCAGCTTTTTGTTTGACTCTATAGAGTACTTAGTTCCTTAACCTACATATTAAGCGGGTCAGTAAGTCTAGACTTATTTAATACAATTCTACGCTATGCGAGAATTGCGAGAAGAGAACTTCATTTACTACGAACATTTAATGAATATTCATAACCGAATTTTTCTACTACTAAAGGTCGATAGAAGAAAATACTAAAACTTAGCTCCAACGATTTCCCAACCAATCCCTTTAGCGAATATACCCGATTATCCGTTACGCTCACTCAAAGAGTTGCCTCATGCCCCGGCAACTGGCTCCAACCTACGCATTACGTATACGCAACGCATGCCAGACTCACACACACACACACACACACACACACATCATCATCATACACGCACGCAGTCTGTGCGGCGCAAAATTTATTTCGTATACACCAGAGGACGCGAATTTGGTGGCTGCATCCACAGCCAGAGGCAATGTCCCACCCCAGCTCCTGCTTTTCCCCCTCAACGTTTGGGGCTCGTGCTGCGGCATTTTTTTGGGGTTTGCGCGCTATATTTTTTATGGCGTCCAAACGTTGAGATTGCAATTTAAAAATCGATAAATTGCAATTAATTTAATGGTCACAGCGACATCGAGCAACAAATTTGCTAAATAAATCATGAGCCACTGCAGTCAAACGATGCGGTTCAATGGGCGTGCGATATTTGACAGAAAATCGAATTTGTATATTGAAATGTAAGAGAACAAAACAACGTTTCATTCCCTTTCGTTCCAGATAAGAGGAGATGAGAACCATTCATTGAGCCTCTACTCAATTTTAGTTTGATTTATATATATGATTTTAGAATCGATAATTATCGATAACAATGTAATGTTTAATTACTTATTTATTATTAATATTATTATATTAAAACCATTGTAAAATTGCTCTATTTGTTTTCTAATCTCGCTGGAAACATTTGAAACTTAGTTTTCGTACTCTTAACTTTGATGTATGCAACAAAATATGAAGGATATTCCCTATTAAATGAATTTGGGACAGGTTTTAGGGCGCATATTTTGTCGTTGGAAAAGTGCTGAGAAATTGTTATTTATTAGGGCTAAACGGGCACTTAATTAGCCACAGCAACTCGGGCTAATGGATGACAGCAAATGGAAAAGATTAAGGTTGCCAAGGCGATGCTCGAAAGTCAAAAAACACGCAAATTGAACGCTGGATGGAGGGCGGCGGGCGGCGGGCGGCCGGCGGCAGAGCCAAGGGACAATATAAAACAATGAAACAAATGTGAATAATAAAACTAAAAAGCAGGCACATTACGGAGAGATTACGATGGGTTCTATAAATAGACATACATATAGGAAGATGAGCAGAGATGGACCTGAAATGACTGGTGGAAATATTTAAGAGAGATTTCCGGATGAGCAAAGTATATGAAATAATTTGGGTATGTATGAATACTTTGATATGTACGAGACAAGTGCATAAGAAGAAGTATACAAAATAAAGTAAATATTTATTTGTAATTTATTATTTGACGGGAAAACTGAGATGAGATCTTAAAGCGTGATATAATTTTAAATACAATATATATAGCAATTAATAAATTTATAAGACTTAAAAAAATGAGTAGGTTTTAAATATTGTTGCTCTTCGGAAACTATTATTAGTGCATATATCTATATAAATTTATTTATATGGAATATTAATGTCATATATTATTTTATATCTAAGTGATTGGGTATTATATTTATAAGTAAAATAATCATACTACTACTAAATATAATTCTTACTTATACATATACATATATATACACATATATTCACTTGTACATATTTATGTAGACAATTTTTGACATAAAAAATACCATGCTTTCTTATAAAGCAACTGAGCTATCCTACTGCTAAACGCTTCCAAATGTACTCTAGGCCCAACAGTATATATATATTATAGCTAATATGCTTGGCCTATAAAGATAATAACGTATTTTCGAATCACAGCTAAGCCAAGCTCAATTAATGAAATATTAATATCGCAAATCTTTCATAAGTATATCTAATAATAATAAAAAAAATGTAAGCTCATTCTACATACTTGATGATATCCTATATAGAGGCGATTTGCAGTTGGTCATAAATCACATGCCCATTCAGAGTGAGAGTGAAAAGGAGAGAGCGAGAGAGTGAAATTTTAATTAAACTGCTGCTCGAGTCATTTGTAGCCATGGCAAATGCGAACTGGAGCATATTTTAAATGCAGCAATGAAAAACAATTTGCTAGCCGAAAATGTTTTGGTTCGGCTGCTGCTACGGCTGCTGCTGCTGCTTCAGTTGCTGCGTGTCCAATGTCCTTGTTCGCTGGCAACGGGCATTTGCATAATTTCCACCCTGGGATGGGTTGAAGTGGCAGCGACTCAGATTCGCGCTGGGATTGCTGATTAGGTGGCTGTGCCACTGCCTCTACCGCTGCCGCTGCCACTGCCATGGACTACGTGCTGTGTCCTGTCCAGCGTCCTTGCTGCTGTGGTCCAGCAACGCAGCATTTAATTACCAGCCCAACCACGGCAGCAGCAACACACAAATGAGAAGAGCGGGCAAAATAGACAGCAGAAGCAGCCGAAGCAGGGGCAGAAAAAGAAAAACAGGTTAGGCTAGCAGAAGGCGGCTTCAGAACGTGCCAGGACATCGCCTTGGCTTGCCAGCGACAGCGACAGCTACAACAACAACACAACCTAATTTTCTCAAATTTCCAAACGACCAACCTACAGGCCAGGCAGAAAACAACAACAACAACAAAAACAGCAACAAAGCTCGGCAAAATATGGCGCAGTTTAAGTGCGGCTCAGAAGGCCGAAGGGAAGGGGCGAAAATGCACTGCACAAAATGTTGGCGATTTAGATAAGCAAAACCCAAGACATTAAGCTAAAGCAGAATTTTAAGACGGGGAATGAAGGGGAGAGAACTGATGAGGCTTGCAATTGGTATAGGATGTAAGCAAAGATCTCTATTTAGTATAAATATTTTGATAAAAGATTGATTGAATTAATAATAAAATACTATCTATTTGAAAATAAATATAAAAAAGAAAAAAAATTAATAAAAAATATAGTAGCAAGGAATTGCGGCACTTATATTTATACCAAAATCCCGAAAGCTGGACAGACGAAAGAAATGATGGGTGAAGTCAAATTAGAAACCATAATGCAAATTTACATAGACAAAGATGCATAAATAAAAGGTATCTTCAGGTATTGCAATAGAAAAGGTGAGGTGGAGGGACACAACAGAGTCTATACTCTATAGTTAGAGCATATAGAAGAGCTCTACTTGAAGGTTAATTTGAAACACATTCAAGCTGTTAGATGAAAAGCTGTGCGAGAAAGGGGAAAAGTCGTAAAGCACTTAATAAAGAGACAAAAAATAATAATAATATAATAATAAAATAAAATAAAAAAATTAATAATAATAATAAAATAAAATAATTGATCATAAATAATAATAATAATTCATATTTCAATTTATTTTACTCTTTGTTGTTTAGGCTAAGAAATAGGCCTTTTCAGCTTAAATATTTTTTTTTTTAACATGACATGACAAACATGACAATGTTAAAAAAAAAAAAAAAAAAGAAATAGAAAACGCCAAGGATATTAATAATAATGATATGATAATAATAATAATATTAATATTAAAGTATTATTATTATTACTATAAATAGCCCAAAACCCAACTAAAAATTCGTAGCTGCCTAAAATATAAAATGAAATAAATTGATTTTGTAGCATCAGTATTTAATTTTATTTCATTTAACTGGAATCCTGGAAACCAGGAAAGCATAAAAAATAAAAAAACACAGTACAATCTGATGATAACGGCGCTCAAGGGATCGTCGTTATACCCGGAAGACTCTATAAACCTATGAGCAAATTTATACGTTCATATGAGTTTGTCTATGGATCAGAATTTTAATCACAATACGCTGTATATAAAATTGAATACCATTTCACGATATTCTATCTAAATGAAGTTTACGGCACCAATAATATTTTTTTTGTTCTGCATGTTCTAGCCTCTGGACTAATAATAAATGAGCACAAAAACCGAAAAGAAAAGCTCATAAAATATTCTTGCAGTGTAGTGTTATGGATAAGCTAGATATATATGAGTGTGCAACACATCTGATGCCCAGCTAATATTTTATTACCTTAATGGACTCAGAGCATTTAAATCTCCACATTTTGTTGCCATTTTTGGATATCTAATACTTTCTTATTATAGATGTTGAATATATTTTATTGTGAATTATTGATATTTACGTAATTAGCTAAGCATTCATTGCAGTGTAATTAGCATTTAAGTAGGGCTGCAAGAACATTTTCATTTGAGATGCGTGAGCTGCTCTTTTACTTGAGCTTCAGCTCAAACAGGTCTCTGCAATGCGATTCATACACACCTACATGCAAACACACTCACAGAGAGACACCTACACACACGCGCAGTGACAACAACAACAAAAGCAAAGCAACAAACAATGATTTTCATGGTACGTAAAATTAATTAGGGCACTGAGACAAAAATCCTCAAATTTCAATGAGCTGCGCAGCGCCGTCGACGTCGACTGCGACGTCAGCATCAACTAGCGGCACAGCTAAAGGATGGGCGGACGGTCTGGCCAAGTGGGTGTGGCTGATGGGGTGGCATGCAATGAAAACAAGGCACACAGGCACTACTAAAAATACCAATGAGCTTTGAAATTTCTTCTATGGGGGTTGGGCAGCTACATAGAAGCCGGGCAACATAATTACTCTGCAGCTCAGTGTATGTGTGTGTGCGTGTGCGGCTTGTGCGTAGGCTGCGTCTTACGCAGTGCAACACATTTTAGTCCGCCTGACTGCCTCCTGGCAGCGCAGCTGACGCTGACGTTGACGTCGCTTTATATATATACACAAGCAAAAGCTTTTACATAGCAGCAGCTAGTGTGTGTGTGTGTGTGCGTGTTATCAGCATGACAGCAATGACAACTACAACAACAACAAGAGCAACTGCCACAGCAGCTCAAAGCTCAAAGGCAAAAGATTTTTTTTTTTTATTTTTTGCTCTCTTGGCTAATACATAATTACAAATACATTTAATCCACAAAAGTTTTTTTTTTAATTGTTTTTTTGTTGTGTTGGCGCAAAGGACGAAAGCTGAAAAGCCTGGAAAATGCGAAACGATGGCGCTCAAAATGCGTAAAGCATAGGGAAAACGGAGAAAGGCGAGAGGCGAGTGTGGTGGAAAGGGTGTGGGGCGGGTAGGTTATTGTGGCAGCTTGCAGGCTGACATTTTGCTTTGATTGACATTTGGCAAGATTGCGGAAAATGTTTCAAATGTGAAAGGGAAAAGGTGAAAGAGAAAGTGAAAGAGACAGCGAGAGAGAGACAGAGAGACTGGCATTTATAGCTTGTGATGGGCAGGTGCTGTCAGTGTCGCGAATTCCTGAATGAACATTTTTAGCGCCGAGCTGAGGCTGCATCCGCATGATGAATGCGCAGCGGGACTTGAAATAAATGTGGAACAATTGTGTAGCGAATGCTGGATAGATAAATACATACATATATAGAAATTATTGGCGGAACGAGTAGGTGGATGACACGAATGCCAGACAGCCTGGCTGTCCTAATGAGCAACATTCTCAGATTGAATGCGACTGAAAGCTTCAAGAGATATCGAGCAGGCAGCTGAGAGACGAGAGACAACGAGTAGGCAGCTGGGAGACACATAAATATCTTTGACCTTTGGATCAACAGAAACTAAACTCAGGAGACACTATATGTATATAAATAGTCTTACTGGGGTTTTGTGGGACATTGTCACTAATAATGTTAAAAATAATTATGATAAAATTAATGAGCTTAATATTAATATTAGAATTAAATATTAAATTAAATTTTAAAATTCATAATGATAAATGAATAATAATAGTGATATAAATGATGGTAAAAAATGTAATGAATATAATATTGTCAATGACAATGAAATTGATAATGTACAATGGATAAAAATACTTAGGGATGGACTATGGGGAATTTTGCTGTTTTTCGGGTAATTAATCGGTTTTTTCGAATATTCAATTTTTTTTTTTATGAATTGCAATGCAATAAATATAAATTTTATAAAAAATATAATATAATAAATATTAAATATAAATTTTATAAAAAAAATAAAATATAATAAATAATAAATATAAATTTTATAAAAAAAAAAATACAATATAATAAATAATAAATATAAATTTTATAAAGAAAATAAATAAT